>JAOWBW010000167.1:0-211892 GCA_026119855.1 Campanula takesimana | reverse complement strand
GGCCAGTGCAGTTTCTTCCCTTTAAGAATGGCCACACAGTAAGCATACTGATTCACTTGTAAAGTTGTTGTGGTTCCATTCTTGCACATGACTCCAGAATCTACCAGTTCACAAAGATGAGCCATCACCTCTCCAAAGTCCTTTTGGAGGAATTCTTGGTGGAGAAAGAGAACTCCAATCAGCTCCATTGTAGTATTGCTTAGAAGTTTCGGTTTTATCCCCATAACTCCAGAGTTCTCAAGACCAGCTAGAACTGCAATCTTGGAAGCGGTTAGGATCACTCTTTGCCACAGACGGTGGACTTGATAGCATCTTCAATTTTATTTCAGCGGATTCCAGATCCCTTATCGGTTCTCCTCTTACATCTAGTAATTCAGCCTTCGTGGAGATCACATTCTCAAAGAATTCGGCGCAGATAATAGTAACAAACTGCGGTTCATCCATAAGAAACAGAGGTAGCAGTTTTGCATCATTCAGCAGTTTGAGGAGCTTCCTTCCAACTGCATCTTGTTTAAGTTCACCCTCAAGAATCCTAGAGCCGGAACAAAGTTTGATGGATCCTGAAAGATATTCTCAGTTAGAAATAATTTAAAGGATGATAGTTTGAATCCTTAAGCAAACCGCGGTTTGATAAGTTCTACAAACTGTAACCAGAGAATCCTAACAATGAAAACGTGCGGTTCAAGGAGATTAAGGGTAAAAATGTAACAACAAAGAATGAATGAACAGTGAAGGCAAAATGAATCAAAGAGGGAAAATTTGAAAAGAGTTTGAATGCATGAAGAACACGAAGAACAGAGTATGAATATGCAAAACAAAATCTTAACCAAAATATGAAAAAATTATATCAAAATGATCACAAAGGACGGATTCTAACAAAGTTCTAAATAAACTAAGACAAATAACAACACAAGAACCCAGAATCTGCAAAATTTCGCAAGAACAGCAAATAACCCCAAAATTGATTTTGCTCAAAATTGAACAAAAATCTTAAAACAAAGTAATCAACAGTGTATATAAGTAAATGCGAACACAAACCAAACAAGAATTGAAGAAAAAGCATAAAATGATCAAAGGAAGATGAACAAGCTTTTAAGCTTCAACAATGGCGGATAAATGAGATATACTGAGTTAGGGTTCAGAATTTCATACCATATCGGGCTTCGAAGGTTGGACGATGTAGAAGAAGAAGCAAAGATCAATTGATTTCTTTGGTGCCATTAAAAATTTTGTTAAGTAAGAAATTTTTTTTGTGTGAGAACAGAGAGAGAGAGAAGAGTGCGTACAGAGGAGAGAGAAGGTGTTTTTGCTAAAAGAGTAAGAAGGTAAAAAGATAAATTGAAAAATGGTTTGTCTTTTATACTCAATTAACCACCTCGGGTAGTGGAGCGGGCATGACGGCTGAAGGAAACTCAACCGTCAGTGTACCTGTCGATTCGCATTTAATGCGGCAGAGATAATTGCAAAAGGTCCTTAAGAATGAAGTGACATAAAGTAGGGACTAAATGCAATTTCATACCTGAGCGGTTTTTGCGTAAACGACTTACCTTTTCCTCATTATCGGTTTTGGTGAAACCGATATCATTCAGATCTATCTTTGGTTTCATTGGAGAAACCGAAACCTTGCTTTGACAATCCGGTTTGGATAAAACTGAAATTGTTCTACTTGACTCTTCGGTTTTGAATGAAATCTTTAGCCGAACCATCTTGTTGCGGTTTTGACTATTGAACCGCAAACTATTTGCATTTTCTTAATAGAGCCAAAATACTTAACAAAAATTATTAGAAAATAGGCATGAATTATATTAAGTAAGTTCCAGCATACCCATTTCTCCTCGTAAATGAAAGAACCTAGAATTTTCGAGCGGTTTGGTGAGAATATCTGCAATTTGATCGTCGGTTCCCACCTTTGCTAGAAAAATGTTCTTCTTTTCAACATGATCTTTAAGGAAATGATATCTTATGTCAATGTGCTTGGTTTTGAGTGTTGTACTGGATTGTTGGAGATTGATATTGCTGCAGTACTATCACAGTAGATAGGGCAGTTCTTCTCAAATACTTCATAGTCTTCCAACTGCTGTTTCATCCAGAGAATTTGAGAGCAACAACTTCCAGCCGCAATATATTCAGCTTCAGCGGTTGAGACTGAAACCGATGCTTGTTTCTTGCTGGACCATGATACAAGCCGGGTTCCAAGGAACTGACAAGTACCACTTGTGCTATTTCTGCTTATCTTACATGCTGCAAAGTCAGCATCTGAATAACCTAATAGATCAAATGAAGATTCTTTGGAGTACCAAAGTCCAAGGTTAACAGATCCACATAAATATCTAATAATTCTTTTAACAGCAATAAGATGAGATTCTCTAGGTCAGCTTGAAATCTAGCACAACACAAACACTGAACATGATATCTGGCCTACTAGCAGTTAAGTAAAGTAAAGAACCAATCATACCTCGGTAGAGAGTCTGATCAACTTTCTTACCTCGTTCATCTTGATCCAAACTGCAGGCCTTTTGCATTGGGATATCAACTGGCTTAGCGGTTTCAAGCCCAAATTTCTTGATCAAATCTTTGGTATATTTGGCTTGGTTGATAAAAATTCCATCATGACATTGCTTGATTTTGAGTCGAAGAAAGAATGTCAACTCTCCCATCATACTCATCTCAATTTACCTTTCATAAGCTTCTCAAACTTAACACACATAGTCTCATTAGTAGAACCGAAAATAATATCATCAACATATATTTGAACTAATAATGAATGACCTTTGTGTTTAGCAATAAATAGGGTTGTATCAATTTTACCTCTAGAGAAGCCTTGTTCATACCATGGAGCTTGTTTGAGTCCATACAGGGCCTTCTTGAGCTTGAAGACATGATTGGGATATTTGTTGTCTTCAAATCCTGGCGGTTGAGCTACATAAACTTCTTCTTGTAGTTCACCATTCAGAAATGTACTCTTCACATCCATTTGAGATAACTTGAATTTCTTGAAGGAGGCATAGGCCAGGAACAATCTAATGGCTTCAAGTCTGGCTACAGGGGCAAAGGTTTCATCATAATCAATCCCTTCTTCTTGCCTATAACCTTGAGCAACCAACCTTGCTTTGTTCTTGTAATAGTACCATTTTCATCCATCTTATTTCTGTATACCCATTTGTTCCAATTACAGTGTGATCTCTGGGCCTTGGAACTAGAGTCCAAACTCTGCATCTTTCAAACTGATTAAGCTCTTCTTGCATTGTAGCTACCCAACTTGGATCACTTAGAGCTTCATCTACCTTCTTCGGTTCCATCTGAGATAACAGTGCAGTTGAGAACAAACTGTGGTTATCTCTATGAGTCAAGCTTCCTCTTGTCTGAACACCAGAACTGATAGGACCTATAACATTAGTTGTTGGATGGTCTCTATGCTCATTGATTTCTAGAGGGAGGTCTTCATGAACCACTATTTCTTGAAGATTTTCCAGAGGAGGCTCTTCTTGATATTCATTGAAATCTTCATTGAAGGTGATGTTTGGAACTGGATCAACGGTTTGAATAGGATCAGAAGAATGCGGTTCTACAGAAACACCTTCGGTTTGATTTGGAGCGGCTGGAGAACCTGATGGGGCGGTTTGAGTAGGTTGGTCATTTGCGGTTGCATGATTGTGGTAAGATGTACCTGTCTCAAATCCACTGAAATCATCAGCAACATTTGGAGCCATATGTGGCTCAAGAAGATTATGTTCATCAAATGTAACATGGACTGACTCTACAATTTTAAAGATGTCTTATTGAAACAACGAAAAGCTTTGGAGTGTTTTGAATAACCGACAAAAATACCTTCATCGGCCTTAGCATCAAATTTACCTCGATGCTCTTTGCCATTGTACAAGATGTAGCACTTGCATCCAAATATCTTGAAGAAGGCAATGTTGGGTGATCTGCCTCGCCACAATTCATAAGGAGTCTTGTTGTGAACTTTGATGATTAGGGAGCGGTTCTGGGTGAAACATGCGGTATTGATAGCTTCGGCCCAGAAGTATTTTGGAAGCTTTGCTTCTGCAATCATTGTCTTCCCGGCTTCAATCAAAGTCCTGTTCTTTCTTTCTACAACTCCATTCTGTTGTGGAACCCCAGTGGCAGAGAAGTTATGATCAATTCCATGATCATCACAATATTGGGCAACACCATTGTTTGTAAATTCGGTTCCATTATCTGAACGCACGGCAACAATGTCATCCAATTTCTGAGTTTGGAGCTGTCTAAAGAGAGCGGTTACGATGCCATAAGTATCATCTTTAGAGGCCATCATTTCCACCCATGTATATCTTGAATAATCATCAACCACCACAAGTGTATAGCGGTTTCCTCCAATACTGGCGGTTGGGACAGGTCCAAATAAATCCATGTGCAGCAGTTGCAAACAGCGGTTCGATGAGGGTGCGGTTTTACTAGGAAATGACTGTTTGGGCTGCTTTCCAAGCTGGCATGCTTTACACTTTTCATCATGATGGTCAGCCACTTTGGGTAGTCCTTTTACTAGACCATCCCTGTGCAGTTTTGCTAGATACTTGAAGTTCAAGTGGCTGAGCCGCTTATGCCATAACCAGCTGCTTTCACTTATATTTTTGGCTACAAAACAGAGGTCAGCAATAGAAACAATATTGCTCAAATCTATCATATAAACATCACCTGTTCTATTGCCAGTCAGTAGAGTGACTTCAGAGGAAGCATCTTTGATATAACAGTTAGTTGAAGTAAAGTTGCAGTTCATTCCTTTGTCACAAAACTGAGATATGGAGAGAAGGTTGTGCTTGAGTCCTTCTACTAGTGACACATTTTCAATTGTCACCTTTCCTCGTTTGATTGCTCCATATCCTACTGTTTCTCCTTTCTTGTTGTTACCAAACACTACTGGGGGACCTTTCATTTGGATGAAACTGCAGAGTAGTTCGGAATCTCCAGTCATGTGTCGTGAGCATCCACTATCCAAATACCAGAGATCCTTCTTCTTCTTAGCGGTTCCAGCCATAAAACATGAAATCTGAAAAATAAACATGAAAGGTTTTGGTCCCCCTTATTCCTTGGGTCCTAGGGTTAGCAGCTTTTTGGGACCCACACTTGTTTGACCTTAGGATTTTTACGTCCCTTGGCATTGGGTGTGAATCTTAAAATACAATGACCAGCACTATGACCAAAATCAGCACAAATAGCACAATGAATAAATCCAGGTTTTGGTTGCGGTTTTACAAACCCTTTACTGACCTTCGGTTTCTCATGTTTTACTGGGTCAGCGTTTTGGCTTTAACAAAGATTACCTTCTTGAGCTCAACCTTCCTCTTAGGTGCGGCTTTAGGGAAAATGATAGGAATTTCCTTAAACCGACTAGGAGCGGTTTCATCACTCAATACTTCCTTGGTTGCCTCAGCCGCTATGGATTTCTCTTTCCACTTTGAATCTCTCCCAGTCTGGTTTTTAGGGTACTCAAAGAAATAATTTTGCCTTTTAATTTCTTGTTTTGAGCCCTTTTTACCAGCATGATTAACCTTAGGAATTTCTTTGGTTTGTTCAGTAGGTTTCACACCACCTTCGGCACAGAGACAAGGACACTTACACCCTTCATCGGTTTTAAACCCCAAACCACTTTTATCCGAAGTAGGAATTTGTGAATTTAGGATTTGTTCCACGGTGACACCAGACTTAGTCCATACACCGGTCACTTTTTGGAGGTCATCCCTTTGAACGGTAAGATAATGGATTTGGGTGAGAAGTACCTCGGTTCTGTCTTTCAGATAGCGGTTTTCATCCACAATAGTAGATATCCCAGCAATTTGGATCTTGAGATTTTCAATTTCCTCCTTGTGGGATTTACATACACGTTGGGATTCTTCAAGTTCCGCAGACATTAGTTTATATGCCTTTTTAAGTACAGTGTGTTGTTGACATATAATATTTGCACGTTCTAGTACCTGATCATCATGACTTTGGTCTGCTTGAACCTCGGGAGTGTAGTTTGGTGTTGTAGGAGCTCTGCTTGATCTAGCCTCAGGAGTCTTGGGTGAAACTGACTTCATTTGTTGTTTTGGCAGTGGAAGGCTTTCGTCAATTTCAATTCTTTCTTCAAATCCCATGAGACAGAGATTAGCAGTTTCTTCATCATCACTTTCATCTGAGTCTGAACCCATCCATGTCAGCGGTTGATCTCCTTGGTCAGCTACCATTCCTCTTCTTTTCACGAATTTCTTGTTGAATGGTTTCTTTGCTGGCGTGGCTTCATAGCGCGGTTTGGGACAACTTGACGCAAAGTGACCTGGTTGTCTGCAGTTATAACAAACCAAGTCTTCCCTTGTCTTGGGATCTGCAGTTTTGTTGAATCTGGTTTGAGGGACAAACTTTGCTGGGCCTTTGGATGGAAATTGAGATCTATTATTTTTCCTAAACTTGGTGTATCTCTTCACATACAAAGCAAATTCTTCATCATCCATTTCATCAAAATCAACTTGAGTAGAACTTGAGGATTGTGATCCTACACTCTGAGCATAAGAACTTTGAGGATGAGTGTAGGATTGATGAGACTGCTGATAAGATTGATAAGATTGAGGATATGGTTGATGTGATTGAGGATAGGATTGTTGAGACTGTTGGTAATATTCAGAAGGTGCGGTTTGAGGATTATATCTAGGAACATTTTGGTCAGGAGGAGCGGTTTGCAAGTGGAGGTGAGGAGCGGTTTGATGATGGTCTGGATTGTAGACAGGAGATGAGGTATTGTTGAATGCAGCTAGAGAGAGGGTCTTAAATCTGCTTTCGGTTTCATGGACCTCTTCAAGCTTAAATTCAAAAACCTTCAGCATGGCATACAAGTGTCGAAGATCAAGAGCTTCCAAGTCCTTGTTGTCTTCAATGTTAGTAGTTTTGATCAGCCATTTGCTACCAAGTGCTTGCATGAATCTCATGTTCAAATCTGTATTAGAATAGACATGTCCAAGAGAAAAACAAACGTTAACAATATCAATAAACCTCGCATAGCATTGTCTAAGAGATTCCTTAGGATCTTTAACAAAATAGTCAAAGAGTCTTCTCTGTTGATAGAGGCGGTTCTTCTTGGTATCTGAATCTCCTTCCAGAAAGTCAACTATAGCATCCCAGGTAGCCTTTGCGGTTTTGCAGTGAAGCACCTTAGAATGAGTCCTCAGGTCAATAGCTGACACTAGCATGGACATAGCTCTTCCATCAAAATCCACATTGATGCGGTCTGCATCAGTCCATTCACTTTCTAATTTCTTAACTTCAGCTTCTTCTCCTGCGGTTCCTGCACGTGGATTAGCTTTCATAGGAACATATGGTCCATCAGTAACCGCGGTCCACAGTCTACGATCACATGAAATCATGTGTTTCATCATCCTATCTTTCCAAAAAATAAAACTATCTTCATCCAGAATCGGTAAGTGATTCGAATTGGATGTTTGCATCATATGGGTGTTTGTGTTTGCCATTGGATCAGCACCCAAGCGGTTAAGCTTGTAAAAACAAGTTTGGTGGATATGCTCTGATACCACTTGTTGGTCCCAGAGGGAAACAAGGGTATAGAACCGCTAGAGGGGGGGTGAATAGCGATCCGAAACTTTTTCGAAAATACCCTTAAAATCAACCGAGTACTTATCAGTTTGGCCAACTGCGGTTCAAAGCACAAGAACCGAACTAATAAAATGCATAGCGGAGTTTGCGGTTTTGGCCAAATATGTCAGTTAAAGAGTTGGGAGGTTTGACTCGGGTTGAGAAAACACTATGATGCAACAGAATAATTAAACTTAAAGTTTAAAGGAAAACACAGTTCATCTTTCAAGTCATTTCGTATATGGAAGCAAGTTCAAGACCACAAACAAGAAAGATAAATGTCAAGACAGAAAATAAAGATCCAACACAAAAAATTGAAGAGGTTCGTTCTTAAATGAACTACGTCCTCTACCTAGATGGTTAGTCTAGGATTTTCTAATAGCTATAAGACTGGTATTAATTTAGAGGAGGTTTTACAAGATGAATCTAAACTCTAAACAATAAGTCTAACCTAAGCTATAATAACAACCGGTGTTTTCGAAGTATATAATCTATGTGATCATATAAATCGGGTGTGTGTGTGAAAAGAAATCAAATGCTCTAAGTATCTAAATGATGTTTGAGCAAATGGAATTCTTTCAGTGAAAAGGCTTAGTATGAACGGTTGTTAGGCTTGAAGCTTTGATGAAGAACTGGGTTTGCAATGGAGATGGTTTGAAGATATGAATATCTGGGTTTAAATCTTCAAAGCAAACTTGAATACTTGGGAATGAATCTCTTGAAGCTCAGCAACCTTCATTGTTGAATAATGAAGGCTATTTATAGGCAGAGCACCCTTGTGACCGTTGGGTAAAGATTTGAATCAAATCTGAAGGGTACAGTGCTGTCGAAATCCCATTGGTTGAGCTGTCATTTTCGTCCTTGGTTTTGTCTTGTAGTCCTAGGTAGTTGTTGCACCACTACCTGACAATTGTCCTTTGTTGCAGAAAGGACTAACGGTAAACAATTCAAACTGATGGACAAACCGACATTCCTTGCAGAAACTCCAAGTTAACTAAGAGTTATTTTGACATGACATAACTACATCCTTTTACGGTCAAAAAGGGAATGTTTTTCTAAGGAATAAATGACATCTCTTTAATTCTTCAATAACTGCTCTGCGGTTTCACCAAGCATAGGGGCGGTTTGAAGAATGATCTTGATGAGCGGTTTCATCAAACATGCAAACTGCAGTTTGATGAAAAATGAAGGGTTCCATGCTGGCGGTCTCAAGATGACGGCTTGAAGCACTAAACCGCTAATGATACAACCGAACTATACTCAGCCTAGACAATCAAAAATCTAGAAATGGACTTATCTAAAAATTGAAGTATAACTTCATTACATGCGGTCCTAAAGTCCATAAAAAGACACGTGGCATGGATCAATCAAATTAAGGTGGGTGAACCAACAATGAATCCTAACATGGAGAATTGTTGATTTTGGGTGACTCTCAATTTGGTTTTGAGCAATTCCGGCACAGCAGGCGCTTTGGGCGATCGCCCATGATGGTTCTGGGCGACCGCGCACATCGCTGGTTCAGAAGACGGAATCGACTGATGCTTTGGGCGGTCGCGCACTTGGGTCTTGGGCACTCGCCCACTTTGACGGACTGGGCTTAGTCGGGCATTTTTTAGGGTAAAACAATAAAACCCTTGTGTAGTCTTTTTGTGCCGTCATATCCTTGAGTCAGAGAGAGATAGAAAAAGCTAGGGTTATTCATTATTGAGTGATTGTGAGATTGTGTGATTGATTATCACCTTGTAATCTCCTTGTACTCTCATTGATTATAGTGGATTGTTCTTCGTCGCCCGTGGTTTTTTACTCTTCTTGTTTAGAAGGGTTTTCCACATAAATCTCTGTGTTCTTTGTTTTCTTTGCTTTCTCTTTGCTATTTTGTGCTTTGATCTATTCTAGATAAGTGATTGTTGGACCCTTAATCCTAACAATATTTAACCATTATAACTAACTAATACTATTAATAGTATTAGTTAATTATAATAGTTAAATATAATTGTTAACTATAATAGTTACTATATAAGTTAATTATTATTATTAATAGTACTAATTAATCATAATTGTTATAATATATATTAACTATTACTATTAATTATATTATTTAATCATAATAGTTAATATATATGTTAATAATACTATTAATACCTTTAAGTTTTTTAAATATTCATACAACAAACTTAAATATACTTCTAAATTAATTAAAAAACATATTTATTACAACTATGTACAACCAAAGCTATGAAAATGTTTTGATTAATTTAAAATATACATATATTTTCAAATAAAATTATTATGTTAATTTATCAATTAAAAACATCAAAAAATGAAAATACAAAAACATTAATGGAATAGATTCCCGTACGGAGCACGGGTTACCTACTAGTATTATTAAAAGTTGGGGAAATGCACATCGAAGACGGCAAGTATGTAATACAATGGTCAACCCCACCCCCACTCACTTTCCTCTTTCCCGTCAACCCCTCCCCACCCTAGATACTTTCCACCTTTTAACAATTCCAAACCCGACCCGATACCTTCTTTTCTGTAATCCCACCCACATACTCGAAGATGCCCACTCGCTTTCAAGACACATACTACCGAGCAAAAAAAGGTTCTAGCTAAAAGAATGGGCAAAAAGTGATATATTTACTATTGATATTCATGAATTTATACAAATGAGGAGAGATATATTCTATCACTAAGATATACATTATCTTGCTAATCTATACAATGATTTGAAATTTAAACTAGAGAATATTAACAATAAACATGTGCAAGATATACTAGCTACAATTGGGGTGAGGTTGCTGAGATTTTGTGATCTTCTTCATTTTGATTGTGATCCTTAATACGGTCCCGCAAGACGGACGGTCCAAGAGTATGTCCGATATTGGAAACCAATTATATGAACCGAGTACGAGGGAGAGGTTTTGTGAGAGCATCAGCAAGCTGGTCAGTACCGGAAATGTGTTAAACCCGGAGGTGACCGAGTTGTACTTGTTCACGCACAAAGTGTAATGCCAAGGCAAGGTGTTTCATACGTGAATGAAAGACTGGGTTGGCCGAGTAGGAAGTGGCCCCGAGGTTGTCACAGTAGATAACTGGTGGTGGGGAAGAAGTGATGCGCAATTCTGACAGGAGATTGGTTACCCAAATAACTTCAGCTGTGGTGGAGGCAATGGCTCGAAACTCAGCCTCAGTAGAGGATCGAGCGATGGCATGTTGTTTCTTGGAGGACCAAGAGATGGGGTTACGACCAAGATATACTAGGAAGCCGGTGGTAGAGACGAAATTATCTTTATCACCGCCCAGTCGGTGTCACAGAATGCATGAAGGGAGGGGGGGGAGTGTTTGAAGAGTTGTAGACCCATGTGAATAGTACCATGGAGGTAGCGAAGGAGACGTTTAAGTGTGGTCCAGTGGGATTCTTGAGGGTGATGAAGAAATTGAGCGAGTTTATTAACTGAGAAGGCTATGTCAGGACGAGTGAGGGATAAGTATTGAAGACTACCAATGATGGCATGATATTCAAAAGGGTTGTATACAGGTGTGCGGGGAGTGGCTGAGAGTGGCGGGTAGGTGGCCATGGGGGTGGGGGAAGGTTTAGAGTAGAGCATGTTATGGCGGGTGATGATATCAGTGATGTATTTTGACTGGGTTAGGAGAATACCGTGGGGGTTGGGTGTGACCTCAATGCCAAGAAAGAAGGAAAGAGGACCAAGATCATTAAGTGAGAAACGGGATGCTAGACTATCAATGAAGGATTGAAGAAAGGAAGCAGAAGGACCGGTGACAATAATGTCATCAACGTAAACAAGAAGGAGAAGACGGTGTGAGTTGTGATAGTAGAGAAACAACGAAGAATCAGAGAGAGATGTGGTAAATCCGAAAGTAAGAAGAAAAGACTTGAGAGCGGTGTACCAGGCACGGGGAGCCTGTTTAAGGCCGTAGATTGCTTTGGAGTCTATAGCTAGTGAACGGAAGAAGACCAATTCCAATAGAAGTTGCTGCTTTCTACTAACCAAAGTTGCAATGCTTAAAATACACAATCCATGGTATAAACCAACAATAAAGTAGATTAAAAATAGATCGAAAACTAAGAAGATCTAAACAGAGAGTCATAGGATTGCTTGCTTAGCAATGGACTTGAGAAACTTATGTATTTACACAAACATTACTCCATCATCACCTATACGTCCAAAATCTTCAAATAGCAAAATTTCAGGCCCACATACCACAGGTAATTGAGATAAAACTTTCTCTACCCGTAAGGCAGTAAAAACAAATGATACATATAGGCCAACGACCCCCACAAATACCAATTTAATTGGTTTTAAGCAAACTTCAAGCACAAAAAATAAGCGAAGACCATACATTGTTTTTGCTGGGGAGAAGGAGAACCAGTTTTAACAAGCTGCAAACTGGCGTCAATTTGCTCCATGAGGACCGCCGAGACATTGTAGGAGGGCAAGTGCCAGACAACAAATTTTGTTTGAGTTCAGGAGAAAAGAAAGATGTGGGGCAGATTGGGAATGCATGCCTAAGGAGAGAGACGAATTACACTGATTTTGATATGGGTGGAAACCGCAACCGAGGGTTGTGGGGGATTAAAACTGAAGCGATGGTGATAACGAAGGAATCGGAAACCGCTAATTGAGGGCCGCACGATTTTTTTTTTTCTAAAATTAAGAGATGATGGAAAGCCACCCTAACAGCCTTTGCTCAAAACTTGATAATCGGTTCTTCGGAAGTGTTAACTGCCTAATCTTGGGCTCGACCCAGTCTGAGCAATGGATTCCAAGTTTAATCTTTCTGACCCGTGCCATTGTCACGACCTTCTTCAAATGTGCTTCAAAAATTACATCCGGAAGATTTTATATTGATATCCAGAACCGTTTGAGAAGTTCCGATTATTTCCAAAAATGCCACCGCGCGTATTTAAAGAAGTTCCGCATATTTACAAAAATGCCACCGCGCTTTTTTAAAAACATGTTTTTCCTGAGCGTCTTGTAAAATGCGTTTTTTCTTAAAAACAAGTTTTTAGGAAAATATAGCTGTTTGCTTGTTTGTACATTGTAATTAGTAATAACTGATCATGGTGCGTTTGACAGGAAATGTTACAATATATTTTAGTGTTAAGAATATTTCAAATTTTCAACGACTATAGAGTCTGTTTGTTTCTCATACTTTTCTTGTCCTTAATTTGTTTATTTTTCATTTAAAATTGACACTTTTGACCATTGCATAATCTATAATTGTTACTTCTCATTTTTTTTTAAGTTTGGTTTTGCATTTTACTACACAATATAACATCAGACATAACACACAAGGACCATCCAGTCAAACTGTAAAAGAACAAAACCCTCTTGACATTCCAAACATTGCACCTACAACAACCCCCCAAAACCAGCATCAATGAAACGCAAAATCTTGGGAAAAACGCGTTTTTCCAAGCGCTTAGGAAAACCGTGTTTCAAAAAAAAAAATGCGGTGGCATTTTTGTAAATAATCAGAACATCTCAACGGTTCTAGATATAATTATAAAACCATTTGGATATGATATTGATAGCCAGAACCTTTGAAAATGATAGCTAGATGGGTCCTAGATATCAATATAAAGTCTTCTGGATATGAGATTGATAGCCAAAACCTTAGAAAGTGATAGCCAGAACTTTTGAAAGTGATAGCCAGAAGGGTTCTGGAAATCAATATACAGCCTTCTGGATATGAGATTGATAGTCAGAACCTTTGAAAGTGATAGCCAGCAGAGTCCTGGATACTAGCATAAAGCCTTCTGGATATCAATATAAAGCCTTCTGGATATGATATTGATAGCCAGAACCTTTGAAAGTGATAGCCAGAAGGTTTTGAAAAACGCGTTTTTCCTAACCATTAGGGAAAACGCGTTTTACAGGAGACCAAACGTCAATGAAATCACTACACATGAATATCTTCGTATTCAAAATCACTTTATTTCTTTTGTTGCTATCAGAATACTCCATTTCTTTGACAATTTTTTTAATTCTTCTGCGCACTCTTGATTATTACATCCATCGAGTTAGTTTTGTTTAGTTATCAGTCATTTGAAATTCTAAAATATGTGAGTGGTTTAATTATTTATAGATGGTATGGGAGGGTTATAAATAATTAAATCATTCGAGTCATTTTGCATCAATTGTCATCGTTTGGAATTCCAGGATATCTTTGAGTAATTTAGTTATCTACAACTGGTATGGGACGGTTGTAGTTAAATAAATTATTTGAGTTTGTTTTGTTTAAACTGTCAACTATTTCAGATTTTGAAATGCTTTTGACATTCCTTCATATTGGTATGTTTTGATTCTATACTCGTTGATATTCCTTCAGGTCAACTCCTCCTTAGTAACCGGAGGGGTTGTATATGAACTTACTGAGCTTTTGTTTGCTCACCCTTTCATTCTCTTTTTCTTTCAGGATATAAATAAGACAAGTTTGTGATATCTCGAGAGTTATGCTTTAGGAACAATTTGGATTCTTCGACTCTGGGTATGGATTTCAGTTAGTAGTTGAGATAGTGAATGTAGAAAGTTATGTATGAGAGATTATCATGTAAAGAAAAATTTGTAAGTATTATTTAAGGTTATTTTATTGTGGTTGGAATGTGTAATTGGTGACGTATCCGGACTTTGGGCTCGTAACCCGGATTTCGGGGGGTTACAGAAATACTTTCAGTCATGACTGTTTCAATGTTATCATGAACACGAGCATTGTGAACTTTGTTTTTCCTTTTCTTGATATTCTCATTGGTCATCAGATTCCTATTTTTCTAACTATTCTCTTGCTTCTTGAACTTACTCGATCTTCCAATGAAACTTCCGTGCCTAATTGAGGCTTTCTTTTACCTTGGCTGTTGTTGCTTGGTATTTCATATGTTTCATCCATTTGATAATTAACTCACTTAAGTGGATAGTAGAAGGAAATATGTATAAATTAGGAGGATGACGTATAATGCCTAATCTTAATTTTTTGCTTTAATAATTTAGTTTTTATTCTTAAAATACTTGTGTTTGTGATACTTATGTTAGAGATAAATAAAATTATACTTTAAATAGTTAACTTAACTTGACTAAAGTATGGTAAGATTTTTAACTTAAGAAACAACATAAATTAAGTTGATAATTGTCATGACAATTCCATACAAATTAGAATATTTTTAAAAGAAAAAAAGTAGGGGAGGAACTAATAAGGAGATAATTTATAATTATGTTAATTGGAATTCTAATAGAAAAACTTGAAGGAAGAATAAAATGAATCAATACGCAATAACAAGCCTACCAACACTCAAAACCTAGTCAAAACATCAACACATCCCATTTTTTAAGGAAAGACACCAAAATCTTCGCACAGCGAAGAAGACAGTCCATCTCTCCTAGGAGGAAACCAACTTAGCTCAGACGTCAGTCGACCTTTTCAAAAAGACAGTCAACATCACCCAATGCCTTTAAACCATATTATAATTGAAAGGTCCTGTTTAACTAAATGAACAGATTGATTAAAACTTGGACAGCTAACTGTTTGGTTAGCTGTTGAGAAATAAGTTAATAAAAGAAATGTGCAGCGGAATAAAAATGAAATAATAAATAAAAGGAGAAGGCGCAAGTGTGTGTTAGTGTGGAGACAAGAGTGTACGCAGTATTTTAAAGTGGTTCAGAGGCAAAACCGTTCTCTTACATCCACCCCCACTGTTGGAACAGTGAGATCAATCCACTATAATATTCTTTTCAATAAGAGTTACAAGAATTGATAAGGCAAGTTCCTTTGAACCCCCTCTACTTAATTGACACTTCAATTAAGATTTCTTCTTTCAAATCGAGAAAAAGAAAAAGAAAATAAATCACAAGTGTGTTTATAAAATAGCTTGGCTTTAAGATGGCTGGGAGAGGGTTGTAACTGGGTGCAAAATGGCATGATATTTGCAGGGGTTTATGCAATTATTTAAGACTGCAGAGGGAGAATGCAGTAAGACTACAAAGGATTGTAAGGTTTTAAAAATGGTGTAGAAGGTCTAAAAATGGTCACTTGACAAAATGCCAGTATACTCCTTTATATAAGGGAGGAGATAGAGCCGTTGGGGGACAAGGGTGCAGTAGTAGCCGTTTCGGGAACAAAGGTACAGAGAAGTAATGGTTCCCTTTGACTTTGACTGAATGTTTGATGTTCCTCTGTATACAGGTTGTCAAGGTTTAGAGGAGGTGTGTTCACACTTGAACAAGCTTCAATATGAGTTATTCCAATGACTGGTAATATTGGAACAATCATTCTTCAAGGATCTGATGACGTGGAGATAGCTGTTGAAGAAGAAAGGTGTTAGCTGTTGAAGCAGGGGAGCTTAGCTGTTGGGCTTGTAGGACTTTAGCTGTTGAAGCTTGTTTGTATATATCATCTTGATAATTCATTTAAGGTAGAGGGAGTCTGTAATAGGTAGTTCTTTAGTTTGTTGGATGTATAGATGATAGGTAGATCATGTAATGACTTTGATTGTTTGGCTTGACTGGAAACAGGGTAGCTTAGCTGTTGAGCTTTGTATAGGGCTGCCTGTGCTCAGGTCTTTTGTATGTATCATATAATCAATTGGGTTTGATTATTTATTTATCAAAACATATTTACTATGATTAATTGTGAGTTAGACATAGTGAGGTACTAACAATAATCATCACTCTTACACACAATACACATGAAACAATCAAAAACTTGTCCGCATCCGTTATATGTACCATATACTCACCAATTTTAGCCTCATCATAGAAATTCATCTGTCCTAAGAGACTTACGAAGGTTTGAGTTCTCTAGGTTTTGTAACTCTCGGCCCAACACACAAAGGTAAATTTTTTTAATCTTTTTTAATTTGGTAGGTATGCAACAAAGGAGTGTGGTACTTAGATAGTGGGTGTATCATAGATATGATCTTCAACAAAGACCAGCTTCATGTCACACCAAAAAGTTGGCCAAATATATTTGAGACATTTCTCAAGCTATGGTTAAAGGACATGGAAATCTAGTCTTAACAAGCATCTTCCTATCAAATGTCTCTTATATGGAAGGTCTCAAACACAATCTCATTAGCATTTGTAAAATTTATGACAAAGGGTTCTATGTCATATGCACAAACAATCAATTCACCGTGAAGAATACAAGTTTCCAAACTATCTTAACTTGAACAAAAAAGGATATATTTGCTACAATCATTAGTAATTGTTCAAGTCTCTAATGCTATGTTTCTTTTATCCTAAAACCAATATAACCTGACCTAGCCTTGCTTTCGCACAAAAGGAAGGCTCACTTAAATCTCAAAAGTATAGTAAAACTTGCCTCATCTTACCTTGTGAAAGGTCTTCCCAAAATCTCTTTCAAGAAAGATAGGTTATGCATTTCTTGTCAATGTGAAAAACAAAATAAAACTTCCTTCATAATGAAAACTAAATTATACACCAAAAGACATGTTGAACTTATTCATGTGGATCTCTTTGGTCTAATAAGAACAAGAAGTGTTGGAGGAAAAAGACACTCACTTGTTCTTGTTGATGATTACACAGGATTCACTTAGATATTGTTAATCAAATCAAAGAATAAAACTCTTGTTCATTTGGTGAAATTATTCAATCAAATTCCAAATCTGAAGGAATATAAAGTAGTCAACTGAGATCTGACCATGGAGTTGAATTTGAGAACACTGTTGTTGAAGATGATTGCACTCAACAAGGAATAAGTAATAACTTTTCAGCTCATACAACTCCTCACCAAAATGGAGTTGCTGACCAACTGTAAAGCATCAAGAACTATGATTTCTGAAACAAACTCCCAAGCTATATTTAGGAAGAAGCTTTTACTGTTGTATGTGTTCACAACAAGACTCTTATGAAAAAATATCACATGAAAAATTCCTATGAGTTATGGAATGGACTAACCCTTATTATTTCATATTTTCATGCCTTTTGAAGCAAATGCTTCATTCACAATTTGGGAAAATCTAAATCCAAAAGTAATGAGGGTATATTCCTTTGTATTCCTCAACAAGCAAAGCATACAATAGAAAAAATGGTTGTAGAAGAATCAACTCATGTGGACTTTGGTGAATCAGTTGACTTATTAATTTGCAATGCATCCAATGAATTTGATTAATCTCTTGGTAACCTAGTGCAGATACTCTCAAAACCATTGCTAGCCTATGTGACGGAGTTTTCTGCAAAAGTCTATTTTATTTTAAAGTCGACACATGTGTCTTTATGGAACATAAGAAAAACCTAAGTCTATTTCTTCTAGAAACAAGGGATTAAGGAGAGAAGGATTCGTGAGTTAGATTATGGAACACGCGTTTACCGAAAGTATAAGAGTAATTATTCACTTCTTATCTCATATTTTTTTTTTCAAATAAAATCATATGCCAATAGTGTAAGAATCATTTTATCACTTTTTTACTCAGTTTTCCACTCTTATACTTTAAGACAAGTTAAAATGTTAACAACAATAAATTAATCTAAGATGACAAAAATAGAAAGGCTTCAATGAAAGGGCATTCATCAATAACCAAAAAACAATGACAGAATTGAAACAATGAAACGTCCAGAGATGGTTGAGGGGTGCTTGATGCCAGTGGTAGGAAGGGAGGTCGGAAGTAGAAGAGAGAGTTGTGTGTGTGAATAGAGGAGAGAATGGGAAGGGGGAAGATAACGAGGATGGGGAGGGAGCGCTGGAGAAGATCGCCGGAGAGTAGAGACAGGGAGGGAGAGAGAAAGTATGTTTGTGTGTGTGCGTGTGTGTGTGTCTAGAGAGAGAGAGAGTTTATAATAAAAATAAGGGAGGGTCAGGAGGGTGGTTAGGGTTTTATTAGGTGGAGTTAGTTTTCATATTTAGAAATTAAATTTAACCAGGTCAAGAGGATGATTGGTTTATCTAAAATTTTGATTTGCGCTTAATATTGTTTGTTGGCTTTTGGAAATACCATAGGTTTATAAAGATAGTTGTATGGGCTGAAGGGGCTTGAGGAACTAAACCATAATTTACTTGAAAAGTTTCATATCTTAATTGATTGCAACCTTAGTGAATCACATAACGTAACAGAGAGAGAGAGAGAGAGAGAGAGAGAGAGAGAGAGAGAGTTAAATGTGAGGAAGAAGGCTTGTTTTTTGAATTACCCATGCAGCAATAAAATGTATTTTTCTAAAGTTATGATTTTTTTCATCAAAAACTAACAGCGGAACCATTTTGTCGGCCAATAGCAATGAATATATATTTACATTTCTATCTCTAACGTATTTGTTAGAACCCTATTTTCTAAACTAAGAGTTTTGACAAATAATTAAGAAATTAAACAGATTATGAAGAAGTTGCTTAATATTACTGGAAATCATCAAGTCATCACAGGTCCACTATCTTCATATGTCGGGATAACAGACCTTCAAGATAGCAGACCTTGACATCCTTGCCAACTCAGCTCCTGGTCAAAGTCGAACCTGACATAACACTATTCACAAGCACTGTTCCAGTCAAAGATAATCGACTGACAATGGCATTTCCAAGATATTCAAGCCGTTGGAACTCAACGGATATAAATGAGAAGACCTATAAAAGAGGACCACAGTGACTGAAGAAATTACCACTTTCTCTTGCCATTTAAACAACTTGATAAAAGCTTTTAAGCAACTCAATTGTAAAGCACTCTTAAAACTTATAAATCTGTGCCAAAATAGATCTCACATAGCTACATAAGAGCCATCTTTGAGATATCCAAAACCCTCACATTTGTGAATCTTTTTCTTTTCTTTTTCTGTACTTTGCAACATGTACAAAGCTTTGTTAGTGAGGCTAATTAGGCTGGAAAGTTCTGAGGGAATTTTCCTGCAATTTATTGTAATTACTTGACGAAGGATTATAGTGGATTGCTTCTTCACTGTTGAGGATAGTGAGGCGTGGATGTAGGAGAGTTGCTATACTCTGAACCACGTTACATCGTTGTGTTTGTGTCTCATTTACTCACACTTGATCACACACACTAATCACTTATTATTTAGTCATTTATTTCTTCTATTTACTTATTCATTATTGCGCTGCATAACTCAACAAACACACACTGCACCTCATGATAGTCGACCTGTCCTCTAAGATAGTCGACCTCTTGTGAACTAACTGTTTACTTGTTTAAGTGCATAAGTGTAACAGGTTCTTTCAGTATTGTTCTTTGACATGCCGATTGTCTTCTCCCACTAGAGTAAATTTCATTTCCTATTTTCTTACGAATACAATTTTATCAGTTAAAAAGTTATTTCTATTATGCAATATTATCATACAAATTTCACATGTCACGAAGAGAATGTTTGCATAATATGTAGGAAACTAAAAAGGTGACCTAATGCCAAAATATTACTTTATTCATTGTCATAAAACATTTCATTTGATATAATAACAAAGTGTAACTCACTGTTCGTTTTGTTAAAATCACAAACTAAATAGAGTTGGTCTCCTGTAAAACGCGTTTTTCTTAGTGTTAGGAAAAACTTGTTTTTCAAAATCATCTGGCGGTCATCAACACACTCACTGGACATTCATAACATAACAACTGGACATCCTAAACATTGGCACTAGTTATCTATTAACACTTCCGTTCCTCTAAAAAAAAAAAAAAAACCTTCTGGCTATCACTTTCAAAGGTTCTGCCTATCAATCTCATATCCAGAAGGCTTTATATTGACATCCATAAGGCTTTACATTGATATCCAGAACCCTTCTGGCTATCACTTTCAAAGGTTCTGGCTATCAGTCTCATATCCAGAAGGCTTTATATTGATATCCAGAACCGTTTGAAAAGTTCTGATTATTTACGAAAATGCCACCGTGCGTTTTTAAAAAACACGCCTGGCTATCACTTTCACAAGTTCTGGATATCAATATCATATCCAGAAGGCACTATATCCATATCCAGAACCGTTGAAAAGTTCAAACTATTTACAAAAATGCCACCGCACGTTTTTTAATAACACGTTTTTTCTAAGCGTTTCGTAAAACGCGTTTTACGCAAGATTTTTGCAACTAAATATTCCAACGATACTCAAATTAGAATAACTAATAGTAATAATTATCAAATCCTTGGTTTTTATCATTAGATGTATATACTTTATGGTTGTTCCATTAAGGTTTGTAGATGTTTTAAGGAAACATACAAATATATATATATATATATATATATATATATATATATGGTCGTGCTCCTGTGAGAACCTAAATATTGTAAGAACTTGGATACATTAGGTAAAAAACTAATGTATCCAATGGTTCAATTGGATACATCATTCGATACATTACTTGACTTGGATACATTAGGTAAAAACTAATGTATCCAATGTGCTCTTGCATACATCATTGGATACATTACGTTCTCACGGTTCTCACGATATTTAGGAGAGCCCAATATATATATATATATATATATATATATATATATATACACATATGTATATATATACACATATGTATATATATACACAATTTTATGAAATAAAAAAAGGAATCCTTCATATAATAATATGATCCAATCCTTTTCTACAACAAATCGTGGTTAAAATGATTTCCATTTGTTGGATAAAATCTTACAAAAGAAAGGAATACGATTACAATATAATTGAAATAACAATTACATATATATGAAAGCATGAGAAAGAAACGATACAACCGAATTTGATCTCTTGTATCCGAGTCATGTGTGTAACACATTCCTTAAGACTAATTCGCCCCAATCTCTACGAGTGCTTGAGGTTTCAACGGGCGGTAGTCTTCCAGGATAAAATGAATGGAACGGGTCAAACTCCGCACTTGAGTCTCCCGGCGAAATGAACTATGCTTGGACTAGATCAACAATAAGGCCAAAGGAGGAAGAACAAAATAAATATGGAGGAAGAAGATTGCTAGAAAAATTCTTTTGTGTGTTTTTTCTCTATATGATGTAAAGGGTTGCAACGGAATTAAAATAAAAGTAACCGGATACGCAATTAATCGAATCAACGATTTAATTGACTCAATTCGAATCCAAGAATTAGAGTTTGGCAAGAAAACACCAATAGTGATGATGCTCTCGAATAAACGAAGGAATCCACCTTCCGAAGGAATCCACCTTCAACAAAACCAACAATGGTTTCTAGGGATTAAACCCACAAAGATGCAAAAGCAATCTTTATAAAAATATTCAAAACAAACTTGTTCAATACAAAGATTAAAAAGAGTATTTAAAGGCTAGGAAATAATAAAACACCCTATTCTAAAAAAGACTCATAAAATTTTACCAAAAATACCCAAAATACTTAATCAAAAAGGAATTCTGTAAAACAATTAATTCCTGGCGTTCAAGACGGGCACGGTCGTGCCCTTCATCCAGCACAATCGTGCCAACCATGTCGACCCCCTCCTTCTTTCGCCTCAATTTGCGCACGGGCGTGTCTTGTACCACACACGGTCATGCGCTGCTTGGTCCGGTCGGGCTGCTTCTTGGGTACGGGCGGATCTGGCGGCTTCTTCATGCTTCCTCGTGCTACATCATACACCCCCGCTTTAAAATGATTCATCCCCGAATCATGTACCATAATGGAACATCCCATGGAAAGTGTAACGCCACGCTCGGACTTCCCTTTATCGATCAACCGCCTTGTTGTACCCTTGATCAACTGCTTAAGCAAGGAACCTGAAACAAAAGATGTAGGAATATAAAGAGAACTAAGGTGTTTTCCGTTGCCGTTGCACCCACCACCCTCCTTGTTCTTCAATGGGTACAAAACAAACCGACGCCCATGCTTAACCAAATGGTTCACATTAGTACAACCACAATGCATGGAACTAACATCAAAGTGCCACGGTCTACCAAGCAAAAACTGACAAGCGCTCATATCCACAACATCGCATGTAATCATATCTTTATATTTACCAATAGAAAAAGGAATGATACATTGTTGTGTCACGTTCAAAGAGCCCGTAGCATTGATCCACCCAACAACATAAGGAGATGGATGGTTACTTACCTCAAGCTTGAGCTTATTTACCAATCCTCTTGCCACCAAGTTCGCACTTTTGCCACTGTCAATAATAATACGAACCGCCCTATCATTGACCTTACCCTTGGTACGAAAGATATTATGTCGTGCAGGATTAACCTCGACCACGGGGAAGGAAATGGAAGCCTACGAACCACACACGCGGTATGTTCGTCTCCGTCTTCATCATCCACATTAGGATCATAAACAACCTCCTCGCAATCACCATCAGCATCATCATCCTCTCGAGCCACCATATTAATATTCTTGTGAAGAGTGCAACCACTAGAAATATGTCCTGTTTTCCCACATTTAAAACACTTGGTTCCAAAGTTTTTGGCATAAAGATTATCCTTCTATTGACCACTAGTAGCAGGGGTAACGGTCTTTTTAACCGGAACAACAGTAATTATCTGTTCTGCTGCAACGGGCTTAGAAAACCCACACCTCGTGCTGTCTCTTTAGCTATTAACAAATTACCAACAGAAGAACAAGAAACTGTGCTCCCAGAAGCAGTAAGCTGACGTTCAACTGTCGAAGCCCGATAAATGGCCTCATCAAAAAAGTGAACTTGTGTCAACTCAACCTGATTTTGAATATTAACTTGAAGCCCAGAAATATACCTAGCAGTTAATTGAGCATCCGACTCACATAAATCGTTACAGGCAGACCAAGAGTGATATTCATGCGTGTACTCACGAACAGATTTAGTACCCTGATGACACTCCAAATTTTTTTGATACAATTGTTGTTCAACATTAGTAGGTAAAAATCGTTGCCTTAAGGCCTGTTTCATCATAGGCCATTCAGTAATCATTGGTCTATTGTTACAAATATTTTAGTGCGTAATTGCCTCCACCAAGCAGATGATGCACCACCCCTCAATTTATAAGCAACATAAGGAACTTGTTGTTCAGCAGGAATATTCATTAAAGCAAAATATTTTTCAACTTCCTCAAGCCAATCAGAAAATTTAACCATGTCCAATTCACCAGAAAAAATGGCAAATCAGCCTTAATTTTGGGATTGTGTTCATAATTAAAATTACCTCCACCACCCAAGTTATGCTGATTTTGTCCGGCTGGTTGACCACGACGATTGGGAACTCCATGTTCGACACGTTCATCCTGTCGTTCTGCTCTCTGCCCAAGATTCCCAATACCCTCCTGCAAAGCTCGCAAAGCCTCTGTTAGTATTCGATCCCATTCGGCCCGTTCTGCCTCTCATTGCTCTTCGCGTTCAACATGATCTGCCTCGTGTTGCTCCAAATCATGACGGAACCGTTCTAAGACCACAGCCAAATCACCGGGATTCGCTTGCTCGTTGGTCATCTTCCTCCTTGGATCGTCATTTTCTGATACCAACTGATGTAAAGGGTTGCAGCGGAATTAAAATAAAAGTAACCGAATAGGCAATTAATCGAATCAACGATTTAATCGAATCAACGATTACAATATAATTGAAATAACAATTACATATATATGAAAGCATGAGAAAGAAACGATACAACCGAATTTGATCTCTTCTATCCGAGTCATGTGTGTACAACATTCCTTAAGACTAATTCGCCCCCCTCTCTACGAGTGATTGAGGTTTCAACGGGCGGTAGTCTTCCAGGATTAAATGAACGGAACGGGTGAAACTCCGCACTTGAGCCTCCCGGCGAAATGAACTATGCTTGGACTAGATCAACAATAAAAATATTCAAAGAGGCCAAAGGAGGAAGAACAAAATAAAGTTGGAGGAAGAAGATTGCTAGAAAAAATCTTTTGTGTGTTTTTTCTCTATATGATGTAAAGGCTTGCAGTGGAATTAAAATAAAAGTAACCGGATAGGCAATTAATCGAATCAACGATTTTAATTGACCCAATTGGAATCTAAGAATTAGGGTTTGGCAAGAACAACACCAATAGTGATGAAGCTCTCGAATAAACGAAGGAATCCACCTTCAACAAAACAAACAATGGTTTCTAGGGATTAAACCCACAAAGATGCAAAAGCAATCTTTATAAAAATATTCAAAACAAACTTGTTCAATACAAAGATTAAAAAGAGTATTTAAAGGCTAGGAAATAATAAAACACCCTATTCTAAAAAGGACTCATAAAAGTTTACCAAAAATACCCAAAATACTTAATCAAAAAGGAATTCTGTAAACAATTAATTCCTGGCGTTCAGGCCGGGCACGGTCGTGCCCTTCATCCAGCACGATCGTGCCAACCATGTCGACCCCCTCCTTCTTTCGCCTCAATTTGCGCACGGGCGTGACTTGTACCTCGCACGCTGCTTGGTCCGGTCGGGCTGCTTCTTGGGTCCGGGCGGATCTGGCGGCTTCTTCATGCTTCCTTGTACTACATCACTATATCTTCCATAGACTTGTGGGTGTGTTTTTATAACTCAAAACTCCCAAAAGAATTAATTCCCCAATTAATCCACATATTGATGATCAACTTAATTCAACAATTAAGATCGTCATCAATTTCTCTTGGAGTTTCATTTGCAAAGAATAATGGATAATTAATTTGGAAGTTACTCTTTAAATTATAATTCAATAACAAATGACAAAAAATATCAAATAATTTTTTCCATTTATTTTTCACATGTAATACAAACTCTCATTTCTAACTTCCATCCATTTTTTAGCAATAATGTTTGTATCTTCCAACTTTCAAATTGGACAACTAAACATATCATTTCAATGTTCTCATGGTATAGAACATTAACCCACAATAATCTTTGTCCAACCACAAACGATTCTTGCAAGAAAGTGTGCACAATCTCCTTCACACATAAAACACTTTTCTAACACCATTACATTTAGCTTCAAGCCCATTTTCATTATACATACATTAAGATTACTCGAGTTATTTTCTGCCACTACCGATGGGACATATTTTCATAACTTTTTTTTTTGTACACTTTGATAACTATGATGTAGCTCTTAGAATTAGAGATGGGGTAAGAAGAAGCGAGAGGCCCGAGTGTTAGCATGGGCTGGACTGGGCCGGCAATGGACAATGTTGGAGGTTCCACTTTAAAACCAATTGGTGATAAGGGGAGTAATTCCTCAAGTCTATATACCGGTCCATATTTCTCTCTTTAGAAGATGTGAGATAATTGTCTCTTACACGCCCCCTCACGTGTAGCCGGGCTTTGCCAAGGCTTACAACGTGGACTTGTTAATCGGGTGGCGCGGAGCAGTATCGTGGGCCGTTGGGCCTGCACGTGTCCCATGTATAAGCAGCGGAAGTCAGGCCACCATAGATCGGTGGCTCTGATACCATCTTAGAATTAGAGATGGGGTAAGAAGAAGCGAGAGGCACGAGTGTTAGCATGGGCTGGACTGGGCCGGCAATGGACAATGTTGGAGGTTCCACCTTAAAACCAATTGGTAATAAGGGGAGTAACTCCTCAAGTCTATATACCGGTCCATATTTCTCTCTTTAAAAGGTGTGGGATAATTGTCTCTTACAGTAGTTAGATATCATCCTTTTGACATTCTTCCTGCAAATGAACAACGTGTGACTATTGAAATATGGAAGATAAAGCGTGTATATAATTGAAATATTGGGACCGAAATACGAGAAAATGCATATGCTTCATATGACAAAATAAAAAAGGAACCCTTCATTTAACAATATGATCCAATCCTTTTCTAAAGCAAATCGCGGTTAAATTGAACTCCATTACATTTTGCTTCAAGCCAGTTTAAAATTCACATTCACAAAGATTTTCACTCGATTTTCCATGCATAAAGAAAAAGACAGAATTGTGAGGCCTTTGAATGGCTTTGCGTTGAGTAATATTTGCTTCCTCTGCTTCCTCCACTTCCCCCGCTGCAATCACTATCAACACCACCCTGACTACCATCCTCTTTATCACTGTCCGATTCTGGTGCGCCGGGCTTGAATATAAACAACCCGTGGCTAGTACCCGGACTACAAAATAACCACGCATGCACATCCCAAAAAACTTGAACTGGCTGCTTGTTAACTACAACGGTCTGATTCCCTCGGAATTTCCATTGCAAATTGCGGATGTGAATCATCACAATCCCATCGATGCTGATCCACATTTCGGGGTCTTTAGGCCCTGAAGTCGAACTTTCCACCACAATCTCATTCTCTTTTTTCCGTTGATCAAACTTTGCTCGCGTGGAAAAACATTTCTTCCCAAACATATGTTCTTTTTTGTAAAAGAGAACAGCCTCAACAAGTGCAGGTCTTGATTTTGTTCTCTTGTAAGCCTTTTTCTTAAAATCCCCTAGTAATAAAACCACCTCTTCCTCACAAACCAAGGCTACGTAAAAATCTGCACATGGCTCAGGACCACCTGAAAATTTAGCAGAACGAAGATCCCAATACGCATCCACTTGAAGTCCGTCAACCTCAAAGGTTTTGTACCCTTTTTTAGCCCAAAAATTCCATGGCTTGAGGTCGATTTTACAAGAATGATGGAAATCTGTCTCCACGCTATCAACAGAAATGTTTAAGGAATGGTTCATGAGATTCTTGCTCCATAACACCGTGACATTACGCCAATAACCCCCAATATGTGTTTGGTAGACACAAGTGACCGTACTTTGCGCGTTTTTATTTGAGACAGGATCTTCGCCTAGTTTTTCCGACACAAATTGGGTAGCTGACATTGATTGAGCTCTCGTGGTGACACGATAAGCCATTCAACAAAACCTTGTTCTTTTCCTCTTTCAACACATGAATCATATGGACAAGCACATATGAAGGCGAAACTTTGGCCTATATATAGCTACATTACTTCAAACTATTTTTCTCAACAATATATGAACACACGTATGTATGCATCAAGATGGAACCAGTGGATGATTAGGAGAAATGGGCATTCACTATTCTTCATCGATCATCACATGAAATTTTACCTTGAAATAACACGATTAATCCTGAGCCACAATGGTCATTGAACAGATCAGCCGTATTAATTGCAGCAGAGAAGATTGATACGCGAGAACAAGGAATGTTGGACCTTAAACAAAGTCGGAGTAGTTGGGAAAAAATCAGAAGAGATGGAAATTTTTTGCAAACTAGTTTGTTTAAGGTAATTTGGTTCAAGGAATGTTTTGGTGTTTAGACATCAAAATTTCTTTTAGGAGGAAAAATCTCCAACAAGAGGTCATTATGGTCAACAATTTCCCGGAAAATAAGGTTCTATTTTTAGAGATTTTTTTCCAGAGGCTGCAACTATTTAATGCTCAACTCTCTTCAACCGTTAAGGACTCCAATTTCAAAATTCTGAACAACTCAGATCTTTCAGACTGAATCAAATTGCGGAAATGCACAAATAGGAACGCGAACACAAACAATTTTCATTCATCAATTAAAACTTTAAGATTTGCATCAACAAACACAACAAACAATAGTACAATTGAAAAATCAACAATATTATTGGTGAAAAACGCCATTATAGAATAATTTGTCACATTATTTGTGCTTCATTGAAATACTAATAGCAAGTTTCTGAGCTGATCGTCTCTGTTGTTCGCGCTTCCGCTTACAAACTTGACATTGCAATCAGAACACTGCTACCTGTTGGGGTTTGGAGTCAAACAGGAGTCAAAACCATGAAGAGAGGAATCGAAACCGGGACGGAGTGGTGCAGACCAGGAGAAAATTCAGCCGAACCCGAGGAGGGACTTGGCCGAACATCAAGTAGAATGTTGGAGTTGGGCCGTGGCTTTTGTGTGCGTGGATTGGAGCATAAAAATCAACTGCTTACCTAGGTGGAAAGTAAAGGAGTCTTAGGAGAAAAGGATTTTGTTTCCTTTTACTTATTCCAATTATACTCCTACTGTCTCTGATATACTCTGAGTAATTAGGTTTTGATCAGGATTAGGTTTTGATTACCCTATAAATATATTGTGTATTTTGTGTACTTACTTTGTGTAGGTGAAAGTTAGGATATCAAAAGAGAAGCACAAAATAGTGTCTAGGAGGGGGCCGGGGCCTAGGAGAGCCATGGGGGCGATCCTAGAACCCGGCCATGACCGTATTGTTTATTTGTTCTTGGGGGAGAGATAATATGGTGAAATTATTATTGGAGAGTAGCCATAATAGATCTGTGTGAGTGTATGTGTAAATTGTAACAATCGACATATTATTATAGTGATATCCTGGCTTGGTGCCTCCGGATGTAGCCATAGGAATGGTAAACTGGGTGAACAAATTCATAGTGTTTATAATCTTTCATGTTTATTTTTTTCATGTGTTGAATTATTCTTCTATGTTGATGACTGCTAGTATGGGCTAGTGGATATGGAGATCCCCAAATTCCCCAACAACTAGTATCAAGAGCTTTGGTTTGAGATTCGGGAGATCCAAGGTGAAGAAAAAAAACAACAGATTTTTCGTGCAGTGCACGTGCAGAATTCGTGCATTGCACATGCAGTCTTTGTGCAGCGCACGTGCAGATTTTGTGCAGTGTAGATGCTTCGTGTGGAAGACGTGCAGGATTAATCTGAGAGCTGCAAGAATTTTTTGATTAAAGCAAGAGCGTGCCAAATAGGTCACAATCGTGCAGAAGATCAGACAATCCGAATAGTTCGTCTGTTTCTTATGAGATATGCAGATATTCGAGTCAGGATTTGGAGATGCAAAGATCTACAGGATCGGTGGTGTTCTAGGGTTTATGTGGCAGTCAAGGTGGTTGGAGAAACTATGAAAGAAAGGAGAATGTATCAGGCACTTGTGTAAGCAACCGACGATCCAAGAGTTAGTGGTATAAGCTGGTTGGAGCACGTGGGAATAGGAGGACTTCTCGCAAACGATGGATGGTATTTAGGAGGATGTTGTACTCTACCGACACCATCAAATTCATTCCGGGTGGGAGAAAGAGGGGTAAAGACCGGCCTATTGGTGTAAAACGAGGTGACATCAATAAACGGCATGTTAGGGGGGAGAGTGACTCAAAAAGTTACAACGAAGTAGGAGTCAAGAGGCCTAACAAAAAGCGATAAAAGACCACAAGAAGACAATGCAAAAAGCAAAGTGTGTCAGAGTTTCATGGGGAGCATTGCAAGGGGAGTTGATCTAGGTGCGAGAATGCGAAGTTAGACTTGCAGAGAGAAATCAAGGTAGAAGTTGATTTGGGGAGGCAAAAAGAATCTAACACAGAGAGGTTGAAACGTTGCTTGGTTTCAACTCGCCCTATTACTTTGGCGTGGAGGCTCATGGTGGAGGAGCATGAAGGCTTAACATGGTGGTAAAATATTTGATGGTTCATTCTCTGGTGGGAGTATGATAGGAGCTTGTCACATTGGTGGTTTGTGTCTCCAGGTGGGAGATTGTTGGGGTGTGGAGTCAAAACCATGGAGTGAGGAGTCAAAACCATGAAGAGAGGAATCGAAACCGGGACGGAGTGGTGCAGACCAGGAGAAACCCGAGGAGGGACTCGGCCGAACATCAAGAAGAAAGTTGGAGTTGGGCCGTGGCTTTTTTGTGCGTGGATTTGGAGTATAAAATCAACTCCTTACCTAGGTGGAGAGTAAAGGAGTCTTAGGAGAAAAGGATTTTGTTTCCTTTTACTTATCCCAATTATACTCCTACTGACTCTGATCTACTCCGGGTAATTAGGTTTTGATCAGGATTAGGTTTTGATACCTTATAAATATATTGTGTAGTTTGTGTACTTACTTTGTGTAGGAGAAAGTTATGATATCAATAGAGAAGTACAAAATAGTGTTTAGGAGGGGGCTGGGGGCCTAGGAGAGCCATGGGGGGCGATCCTAGAACCCGGCCATGACCGTGTTGTTTGAATTGAGCTATCAATCTCCCCATTTAGGTGGCTCAACTTCACACCGAAAAAAACTCTTATTTCACAGAAAACCTGCTAAATTGGATCATAACCCGCTGAAAGGCCATAGAAAAAGTAAAGTAGAAGAAGTGAAAGAAATTATTAAAATTGCAAAAACAAAAAGAAAAGAATTAATGTAAGTCATGGTTTGGTTTATCTGCCTTTGTTGTGCTGTGTGTGTTTTATGTGTCTATGTATTTTATGTGTGGTTGTTTTCATTATGTGTATGTATAGATGTTAACTATTAATGGAATCAGTAAGTGCTTAACTCCAAGAAGAGTAGATCCACAAATGAATCTATAGCCAAAATCTGATTATGCTTTTGATTTCATATGGATTTATATGGGCTTTATATGTTGTATGTGTACCATGTAAATTACTGTATGCTTATAGTGTGTGTTAGAACCCTAGTGCTTAACTAAGTCATATATTGGAAACTGGTCTGTGAAAAGATGTTTGGTTTTTATGCTCTCAAAATATTATTTGAAGGAATCCTTCCTAGTCCTTCAATTTTCCCAAATGAACCATCTCTTCAAGACCCCTTTCATCAATATTCCTGCCCTCTAATACCTGATCCAATTGTGCCTGCATACCCATCCTCATTTCCTGCTGCCACTCATGAAGACATCAATGCAGTTGGGAACTATGTGAGAGCTCAAATAAAAGGACTCAGAATTGACTTGACCAAGCTTGTCCAAGAAACACTTGCTGGAAAGACAGTTGACCAGACTGAAGCTTCAACCCATCCTAGAAACTTCAGAGATGTCACTCAGGCTCAAGAAATCTTTACCCAAGATCAACCACCATCAAGAGATCAAGCTACAACAAGACATCTTCTACTTGGTCCTGCTCCTTCAGTTTCAAGAAAACTGGGAAAGAAGGAACCCTTGCTGAAAAAGAGTCAACTGATCAACCATGGCATCCAGTATGATGAAAGAATGAATCTCACTTGGAACAACAAGCTGTACTACTTCAGGTTCAACAAAAAGCAACTTCAACTACTAAATCTTAAAAGAGAAAGACATCTGACTGCAGTAGATCTTGGAGAAGCACAACCTGAACCTGAGTACCAAAGTGATGACAGTATTGAAGCTCTATTTCACTAAGTTTCTTTTTATCTCAATACTTGCTCTATTATTTTTGAACAATTTTTTTTGGGATGTAAGCTTAAACCTTTACATCTCTTTGTGATCTAATTGTGTTTTGTTTCAATATAGATTAAAAATTCTCTTACAGATGTTGCTATGCCTCTTAATTATTTCCCAAAAAGGGGAAATTGTTAGAACCCTAGTTCTTAACTAAGTGTTTTGCCAAATAAATTAAGAACACATCTTGAAGTAACAAAGAAGCAAACTGGAAATCATCAAGACACTCAAACGATAATGATCAAAACCTGCATCAATCTTGGTCCACTATCTTCATAATCACATCGAGACAGCTGACCCTCAAGATAGCAGACCTTCAACAAATTGTTCAAAGCATCTCAGTCAAACTGACACATAAAGTCAAAGGTCAAAAACACTGTTCACAGAATTTAATGACTGACATATATATTTCCAAGATATTGAAGGCCGTTGGAACTCAAACGGATATAATATGAAACCTATAAATAGAGACCTCTGCACAAAAAACAAATGTCTAAAAACACATTGTCTTAGCCATTACACAATTTGTTAAAAGCTTCTAAGCAAATCCAAATTGTCAAAGCACTCTTGATATTTATAAATCTGTGCTAATAACAAAAACATAGATCTCACATAGCTACATAAGAGCCAGTTTAGAGACCACCAAACCTTCACATTTGTGAAACCTTTTTCTTTTTCTTTTTCTGTACTTTGCAACAAGTACAAAGCTTAATTAGTGAGGCTAATTAGGTTAGAAAATTCTGAGAGAATTTTCTTGCAATTTATTGTAATTTCTTGATGAAGTATTATAGTGGATTTCTTCTTCACTGTTGAGGACAGTGAGGCGTGGATGTAGGAGAGTTGCTAAAAGCTCTGAACCACGTTATATCGTTGTGTTTGTGTCTTATTATCTCACACTTATTCACACACTTATCACATATTATTTACTCATTAAATTCTTCCATTTATTTATCTTTTATTCCGCTGCATAACTCTACATACACACACTGCACCTCAAGACAGTCGACCTACTCTGCCAAGACAGTCGACCTCTTGTGCACTAATATTTTACCTGTTTAAGTGTATATTAAGGAACAGATTCTTTCAATTGGCACCAGAGCTGGTTTCTAAAAGACTTAAGTGTCTTTAAGCTTAACATCTTGTGAAGGATCCAGAAGCACCAACATCATGCCTCAACCAAGAAGAAATAATGAGAAAGACATTCCACATGTTGATGACTGTGGATCATTTGAAATTTTCTCCTCCAAAATCAAAACTTACCTTGATTCAAACAGTGTTTGGAACTGGTTTGTGCTTCATGAAGAAGTTAAGATTCCAACTCAACCTGACACAAATGGAGGAGAGGACAAATACAAGACACCAGACTTATGGACTAAAACTGAAAAACACTTGGTAACAGCTAATCAAAAAGTTAAAAACATCTTACAAAAAAGTGTTAATGACTCTTTGGCCCAAGAAATTGGGAAAGTTGAAACTGCTAAAGAAGCCTGGGATTTAATCAAAACCAAGTTTACCAAGCACACAAGTGTAAGAGCACAAAACCTATATAACCTATTAAGGCAACTTGACAACTTCAAGTTTGCTGCTGGTGAAAGAGTGAGTGCAGCTAAAGATAGATTTGAAGATTTACTTAGGCTAGTGTCAGATCATGGCAAGAAACTGGATCAACAAGATTTATGTCTAAAGATCTTTTCCAGCCTTCCCCAAGAATATGAAAAAGTAGCCTTACCAATAAGAGAAGGTATTGAATGGCCTACCATGACTGTTGAAAAATATTTTGGCAAATTGGAAGCATATGAACTTGAAGGAACTGTCAAATTACCCACCATTGCCTCATCCTTAGCCAATGCTCACACCATGGCCCTTGCTGCACAAGAAGCTCCTAAAGCTTACTCACAACAGGACATTGACTCCCTAATCTGCAATGCTATTCAGAAAGTCAATCTGTCTCAAAAACCTGAAGTCAAACCATTGACTCAAGAAAACATTCCTAGCCTAATTACCATAGCTGTTAAAAATGATATGAGACACCAGAAAAGAATGTTTGACAAAAGAAACACAGCATCCACTTCTAACCAAGTCCAAACTGAGAAAAAGGATGTCACTTGCTATAACTGTGAAAAATTAGGTCACTATTCTCAAGAGTGCCCTGAACCAAGGAAATCAAGAAACTCCTCAACCCAGAAGAAGTTGTCTTATTCTAAAGATATTATACACAGTTCTAGATGCAATTGCTTCAGCTGTGCCAAAGCCAAACAAAGTGAAAAGAAGGAACAGGTCATGATAGCAGACCTGTCAAAATTCAGTGATGATGAAAGTGAATCCTCAGACTCAGATAATGACATGGATGCCATGATATGTCTAATGGCAAATGAAGGTGAAGACTCAGAAAGTGAAGAAGAACTTGAAGCCCTTGCAGCTGCAGAAGAACTGAGAGAGGTAAGTGACTTTAATTCTCTTGATCTTGAAGGTCTTAAAAATTTAGCTTGCACCTTATTTATTCAGAGAAAGAAAGAAGAATCAAGCCTTAGGGTCTTAATAACTGAAAATTTGCAATTTTCTAAGGATCTAGAAAGCCTCAAAAACAAAAATACTCTTCTTGAAACCCAAAATCTCACCCTCCAAAACCAGAATAAACAGCAAGATGACGAGATAGTAGACCTTCATGCTGATGTATTCAATGCCAGAAATAAACACCTCCAAATCAGCAGTCAACTAAAGGAGCTCAACCTTAGAATAGAGACACTGAATGATGAAAACCAAGCATTCAAAGCAAAAATTGAATCTTGGAATAAATCAAGTTCAGCTATGTCTCATTTCCTGTACTCTCAAAGGCATCCCTTTGACAAAACTGGACTAGGAGCAAATAACCCAACCTTGATTGAGTACAAATTACCTGAAGGGGAAAAGAAATTTGAAAAAATGTTACTGGTCAAAATGGGAGACAAAACAATAAGGAAACCCATCTATCCTGTCCAAACAAAACAGGATGTGTACGAGGCTAAAGGAAAAATGAAAGAGGTCAGCTATCATGACCAAGCTTCCAGTAGTAATATTCAAAAGACCAATTCCAACAACAAAAATGATGATCCTAACCCTAAAAGGCAATCTCAGACGTGGAAGAACAATCAAACTGGTCAATACAACTACAGACAGCAGACCTATCAAGGACAATCCATAAGACAGCAGACCTATCAAGGATATCCAAGAAGACAGAAGACCTATCAAAACAGAAGCAGAGGAAGAAAAGGTCAAAACTATAGCTCTTCAAGGACCCCTAACACTTATACCTCACCCAAATCATACAATCCTTACCCACATCATAACTATCATCATCAACAATTCAGAATGACACCCTATATGTACCAAATCCTATCATACCTAAATTCATTCAACCAAAAATCCTTTGTCCCAAAGAACAACAGCCCTCCTAAGAAAATTGTAAAAGTTTGGGTCCCTAAGGCTGTCTAACCTCCTGGACCCATAATTCAAAGGGGACCATGTTTATTTTTATTTTATTGTTTTGTAGGACTTTAACAAGGGAATCTGGTACCTAGACAGTGGATGCAGTAGGCACATGACCTTCAACAAACATTGGCTGCAGAACTTCATTTCAAAAGATGGTCCAAATGTTGTTTTTGGAGATAACTCTCAAGCCAGAGTAAAAGGATATGGAAATTTAATCACAAAGAACATCATCTTATCAAATGTGTCTTATGTGGAAGGCCTCAAGCACAACTTGATTAGCATCAGTCAGATCTGTGACAAAGGATTTCATGTTGTGTGTTCTCATAACCTGTGTCAAGTAAAGAATTCCAATGATGAAATCATTTTAACTGGCCTCAGAAAAGGAAATGTGTACTGCATATCTCTTGAAGTGACTAAATCCTCTAATGCTATGTGTCTACTGTCTTTTAATCAGTCTGATTTGGCATGGCTCTGGCATAAGAGATTAGCCCACTTGAATCTCAAAAGCATAGCCAAACTTGCTGCATCTAAACTTGTCAAAGGACTTCCAAAAATTTCCTTCAAAAAGGACAAACTGTGCAATGCTTGTCAGTGTGGAAAACAGCAAAGGACCTCCTTTAAAGCTAAAAACAGATTGGATACAAAAAGACCTCTTGAACTCCTTCATATGGACTTATTTGGACCAATCAGAACTAGAAGTCTTGGAGGAAAAAGATATTCTCTAGTAATAGTTGATGACTTTACAAGATTTTCTTGGATCATTCTCTTAGAATCCAAATCAGAAACACTTGGTCATCTTATCAAATTGATAAATCAAGTGGAAAACCTAAAAAGCATCAAAGTGGTCAGAATAAGGTCAGATCATGGTACTGAATTTGATAATACTGGAGTTGAAGATTTCTGCAATCAACAAGGAATTAGTCATAACTTCTCAGCCCCTAGAACTCCTCAACAAAATGGAGTGGCTGAAAGAAAGAACAGAACTATATGTGAAGCTGCAAGGACCATGCTATCTGAAAACAACCTCCCTAAGTATTTTTGGGGAGAAGCTGTTACAACTGCAGTCTATGTTCAAAACAAGACCTTGATTAATAAATTCCACCTGAAGACTCCCTATGAATTGTGGAATGAAAGGACTCCAACTATTTCTTACTTTCATGCCTTTGGAAGTAAGTGCTTCATTCACAATAATGGGAAGAATAATTTGGACAAATTTGAGTCCAAAAGTGATGAAGGGATATTCCTTGGCTACTCTGCTACCAGCAAAGCATACAGAGTGTACAATAAAAAAAGAATGGTTGTTGAAGAATCCATCCATGTGGATTTTGATGAATCTCCCAGTGCCTGGGATGAAAAGATTAATGAGTTTGATGAAACTCTTGGAAATGTTGATTCCATGCCTGAACCTTCACCCATTCTCTCACAAAATTCTAAAAATGACCAACTCGATTATCTTCCTTACAATCTACCCAAATTATCCCCTGAACCCTTTCCTCCCTTCAGCAACCTCAAAATCAATGACATTCAACCCTCACCATCAGTTGCAAAAGATAGAACTACCCTAAATAATCCTGTTTTCATTCCTGATAGTAGTCCTACTAATGATAGTGGACCTACCAATGACAATAGACCTACTACTGATACCTGTCCTATCCCAACTAACTTGAATGGGATAAACTGTAAGCCTAGCACATCTACTCAAGAACCTTCTATTCCTAATCTGACTAGATCAATTCCTATTTCCAGCATATACATTGATCTCGCTATTTCAAGAATCTTCAACAATAATCACCCTGAGTCATTAGTAATTGGTGACATTGCCAGTGGAGTTCAAAAAAAGATCAAATCTTGAAGATGAAGCCTTATACAGTGCCTTAATATCCCAGATGGAGCCAAAGAAGATCAATGAAGCTTTGCTTGATGCAGATTGGATAGAAGCAATGGAGGAAGAGCTTGAACAGTTTGAAAGAAACAAAGTTTGGAAACTTGTTCCTAAACCTAAAAATCAAACCATTATTGGAACTAGATGGGTGTTTAGAAACAAGATGAATGAAGATGGTACAGTCATCAGGAACAAAGCAAGATTGGTAGCTCAAGGCTATAGACAAGAAGAAGGTATTGACTATGATGAAACCTATGCTCCAGTTGCTAGACTAGAAGCAATTAGGCTGTTTCTTGCCTATTCATCATCCAAGAATATGACTGTATATCAAATGGATGTTAAAAGTGCATTTCTAAATGGTGTTCTTCATGAAAAGGTCTTTGTGGCACAACCTCCTGGATTTGAATCCCCAAAATTCCCAGATCATGTCTACAAACTGGATAAAGCTCTGTATGGACTCAAACAAGCCCCTAGAGCTTGGTATGAAACATTATCTAATTTCCTACTTGAAAAAGGTTTTTCAAAAGGGCAAATTGATAAAACCTTGTTCATCAAAAAGACCAACCAAGATATTCTACTCATTCAAATTTATGTGGATGATATTATATTTGGCTCAACTAATGATGATCTCTGCAAGGAATTTGGATCAATAATGCAAGAAAAATTTGAAATGAGCATGATAGGAGAGCTCACTTTCTTTTTGGGTCTGCAAGTCAAGCAATTGCCCAATGGAATCTTTATAAATCAAGGGAAATACACTAGAGATATGCTGAAGAAATTTGATATGCAAAATGTCTCTACAGCCAAAACTCCTCTATCAACAACTGCAAAATTACATGCAGATCCTGAAGGTCAAAGTGTGAATCAAACTTTGTATAGAAGCTTCATTGGATCTCTTCTCTATGTCACTGCCTCTAGACCTGACATTATGTTCAGTGTTTGCTTATGTGCAAGATTTCAAGCAGATCCTAAGGAATCTCATTTAGCTGCAGTAAAAAGGATTTTAAGATACCTTAAAGGGACTCTTGATTTTGGAATTTGGTATCCTAAGGAATCTCCTTTATCTCTTATTGGATACACTGATTCAGACTATGCTGGATGCAACTTGGATAGGAAATCCACCAGTGGTAGTTGTCAGTTCCTTGGCTCAAGAATTATAAGTTGGTGCAGCAAAAAACAAACATCAGTTGCTACATCAACTGCAGAAGCAGAATATGTTGCTGCTGGCCTATGTTGTTCACAAGTCCTTTATCTCAGAAATCAACTCAAAGACTTTGGAATTTCTCAAGATCATATTCCTATCTTTTGTGACAATACTAGTGCTATAGCAATGACTGAGAATCCAGTCCAGCATTCTAAAACAAAGCACATTGAAGTTAGACACCATTTCATAAGAGATCATGTTGAAAAGGGTGATATATGTCTTTCTCATGTGTGCACTGAGAATCAACTAGCTGACATTCTTACAAAGGCACTTGATGAACAAAGATTCAGCTACTTAAGGGCAAACATGGGAATGCTGAACATGCCAAGCAAATAAAAGGGAGATATCATTAAAACTTAGTGGAGTACATAACTAAAAGGAGTAAAATACAACAAAAAGGCGCCATAAAAGGCTTCCCTACTCTATAAACCAAAAGGAGCCAAAAACATGTCATCTGCTCCATCTTCACTCAAGACAGCCGACCTCTCCACTAGGTCAACTATCTTCAGTTCTCAGAAATTACTCCTCTGACTTCCATGGTCCTTCAACAAAAGAGCACTCTGCTGACGTATCTACCTCCTCCTTCATCCCTCCATATGATGTCCCAACAAATGGCTGACCTGACTCATCAGATCTCTCCAGAATGAGTCTACTATCCCATCTCCACGACTCAACTCCTCTGACAGACTGATTTGATGAAGGCCATACAGATCTAGGCCACCAATTCCTGGCTTCCTGTGGCTTAGGGAAAGTATCTAAAGGTGATGAGAAGCTGAAAGTACCAGAGGAATTATGACTCTCACTAAACACATATGCCTCATTTGATCTAAAGCTTCCCTCCTCCTTATTCCCAAATCTGAGTGGACTACAGCAAGCAAAATACTTACTTGATAAAAGGGAAAATGAGCTGGTCTTAGTATAAGAACTTCCCTCATAATTGTCTCCTTGGCCTTCCCCCCTCTCTCCTTTCTTGCCTATCACTAAATCAACCTTCCTCTCCTCCTGCAAAAGATCAAGCAAAGATCTTTTAGGTCCTATGTCTTCTTCAATTTCTGATATTTTGGCTTTGCCCTTGCCAATGTCACACCTCTTTTCTACCTCCTCCCCTCTCTTCAGCTTCTTTCTTTCTTCCTTAACAAACTCTTCTCTAGCATGGAGCCACATTTCTTTCTTAATAGACCTCTCCATCAATTCCACCTTTTTAAGTGGATCATTTGGAAACAATTGATCCACCTCCTGCTCACTTATCAAGGCTTCTTGTGCCTGATACTCCCTATACTCCTTCAAAAACTTGTTATCCTCCACCTCTTCCTCCTTCTCCTTAAATTTCAACCTCTTTACAAGATCAGACATCTTGCTTGGGCTAAAAATGTTTGTTAGTCTACCCATTTTTGTTTTTTGAAGAAATTTTGAAAGAAGAAGGTCCACTATCTTACTTTGAACTCTCTATAAATCTGAATACTTGCTATTGTGATGTATAATTCACCAACAAATGCTTCTTATATAGAAATATTTCACATCATTTAATTCACCTCGAGAATGAATGTTATAGATACAATGATGACAGTAGACCTCAAAAGATGTATTCCAGTAAGGCTGATTTGATATGCTAAAATCAAGTTGACTGAAATTACTGGATTAATAGAAGAATATTGGACTTAACCATGTCAATATTTATTGAGGGTATAAATAATGTTTGCTTCGTTTACGCTATGTCCTCTGCATAAACATAAAAAGAAGATAGTTACTGCTTTAACAGTTACGACTGTGATGAGTCACCTGCTTGTCCACATCACTTATGTTTTTCCATTAAAGGGCATGTCTTTTCACCTTTCTACCGTTGTCCCCTAAACTATTAAAAGCCACCGTTTCCAGTAACCTATCATCTTTATAAAACCCTTCCTCCTCATTCAAAAAATTGACCGTTACATCCTCTGTTTCTTTCTCTCAAACCCTAGAAAAATGTCTTCATCCGCTCATGGCTATCGCATCAAAAAGTTGTTTTACATTAATCCAGCTGGTGGATGGATCAGAGAACTTCTCTCAAATGCAAAGCTTAAGACATTCATGGAAGCCAAGCATCCAATTCTCCCTCTACTCTGTTCTCACATCTACGACAATGGAGTATGGACTCAGCAACACAATATCCAATTTACCCTCCAAGGTACCTCCTACACCATATCTCCTAGTGATGTTGCTGCTACTTATGGCACCTTAAATGAACCCCACATGATTACAAATATCTGGAATTCCAACATCAACTACTCTTCCCAAACTGCTACTATAGAAGGATGGCCTAATTACCAAAGTGACAAATCTGTCTGTAAAAAGTTCCTTTCTGCCAAATTCTCCATCTTAGCTGATGTAATTATGAAAGGTTTGTGTGGAAAGACCTCCTCTCATCATGTCATGAGCCCCAATGAGTGGAAGCAATTATTATGTCTGTTACACAAAGTTCAAACCACAAACTGGAGTTTTGTGCTGTTGTCTAACTTTAGGCTTAGATCTGGTCATCATCCCCTCAAAATCAAATCCAAATCCTCCACAAATCCTGGGCTTTATAGATTCATGAGTGGGATTTTGCTTCACATTGGGAGAACAATGAGAGTTAGAGTCCCAGCCCCCTATGATAGCCAAGTAGACCATCACAGATACAAGGTTTTTAGTGTTCATACCTTTTCTTACAAACAACAAGGTAAGGTACAAGAACCCATTGGAGATGAAAACTCACCTACCCATACCTCATCAATCTCTGGAAGTGATATTGAAAGAGAGACCCTAGCTGAAATGATTCATAACATTAAGGGAAAAGGTAGGAAAGACAAAGGACCCAAGATAGTAGACCTGGATGATGACTCCACTGTGCATGAACCTCTAGCCAAAATCATTCCACCTTTGCTTATTGAAGCACCTCCACCCTCTACTCCTGGTCCCAGCACCACTCAAACCCCTTCTCCCTCCCCTAAAATCTCTGCTGTTTACAAAAGAACAAAAGCCAAACCTAAACAAACTCCAATACCAGAAATATCCAAATCCCAACCCTCCAGAAAATCCAAGAGACTTCAAAAAGAAAATGAACCCATTAATATAGATGAAGTTCCCAAAGTCTCAGTCATACCCCTTAGCAAGAGAAGAAAATTTGATTATCCCTGAAGAAGAATCACCACCTCCTTCTCCCTCTATCTCTCCCCCTGAACCCTTTGATTTTGACCCTGCACCTCATAGCTCTTCTACTGAAACCTTAAGTTCAGGAGCTCAAGAAGCTGCAGAAGCCCTCAAAACCCTCACTCAATCTCAAACCAAAAAGGCTTCCTCACCCCCTCCTCTCTCTCCTATATCTTCAGGTCCTCTATCTTCCTCATTCATGCCCACTCCTGGTCTGTTATCTTAATTTGAGGAAGTAGCTGTTGAAACAGAAAGGGGGAATATAATTCTTGATAGTTTTGTGCCTTTAGTTGAACAAGAAAGGGGGAATGATAATTTTGAAGATACACAGGGTCAGACAGTTGACCTGGGTAGAACTGTGGCCATGATAACTGACCTTGCCCAATCTCTTCCCAGTGCCCCAAAAACAATTTCTTCAACCCAATTAACCATTGAGAGACCTATTCATTCCTCTTCCTCCCTACCTATCTCATCTGGAAAGGGAAAAGCCATCCTTGTTGAAGACAACCCTTTTGACAAAGAAGCCTACTCTGCCTTATCTGATATGGAAAAGATTTCCAAATTTCATGAACTGGAAGAAAAGTTTGGTTTTGAGGTCACCTGGAAAAGTCTTAGGCTAGACAAAACCCCTCCTACTGGTCAATCTTCCTCCTCCATTCCTCCTTCCAGAATAGATGACCCCCACATTCACTCCAACTCATCCTTTGATATCATTTCTCCTGGTCCATACAACTCCTCAACAGATCCATTCTTCTCAACCAACTTACTTCACCTATACTATATACCCCCTCCCTGGTTCATTTCTCATCCAGTGGATCTATCTATCTCATCCATTCTTCCTCTTGGTCTTTCCTTTGACCATCTTGATTTTCCCCAAGAAATCTTCAGCTCTGCTATCTCCAGTAAGTACTGGACCTACTCAAAAGCCCAGCTGAAAATGACTGCTAGAGAGCTTGCTGGAAGAATATTTTTTGTGCACAATGAGTGGAAGACCTTCAGACTAGCCATGAACCACTTCTACATCCATGAAACTCCTCTTGTCCCCTCAAGCCTAACTGGAGGTAAAATGGCTCAATGGGAAAAGTTCTTCTCCCAATGGTTATCTCCCAAGCTCAATGAAGGCCTGCATATGCAATCTGGAGTAGTTCTGACCAAATGCATTGACCTCATCAAAGTCATATATTGGAAACTGGTCTGTGAAAAGATGTTTGGTTTTTATGCTCTCAAAAGATTATTTGGAGGAATCCTTCCTAGTCCTTCAATTTTCCCAAATGAACCATCTCTTCAAGACCCCTTTCATCAATATTCCTGCCCTCTAATACCTGATCCAATTGTGCCTGCATACCCATCCTCATTTCCTGCTGCCACTCATGAAGACATCAATGCAGTTGGGAACTATGTGAGAGCTCAAATGAAAGGACTCAGAATTGACTTGACCAAGCTTGTCCAAGAAACACTTGATGGAAAGTCAGTTGACCAGACTGAAGCTTCAACCCATCCTAGAAACTTCAGAGATGTCACTCAGGCTCAAGAAATCTTTACCCAAGATCAACCACCATCAAGAGATCAAGCTACAACAAGACATCTTCTACTTGGTCCTGCTCCTTCAGTTTCAAGAAAACTGGGAAAGAAGGAACCCTTGCTGAAAAAGAGTCAACTGATCAACCATGGCATCCAGTATGATGAAAGAATGAATCTCACTTGGAACAACAAGCTGTACTACTTCAGGTTCAACAAAAAGCAACTTCAACTACTAAATCTTGAAAGAGAAAGACATCTGACTGCAGTAGATCTTGGAGAGGCACAACCTGAACCTGAGTACCAAAGTGATGACAGTATTGAAGCTCTATTTCACTAAGTTTCTTTTTATCTCAATACTTGCTCTATTATTTTTGAACAATTTTTTTTGGGATGTAAGCTTAAACCTTTACATCTCTTTGTGATCTAATTGTGTTTTGTTTCAATATAGATTAAAAATTCTCTTACAGATGTTGCTATGCCTCTTAATTATTTCCCAAAAAGGGGGAAATTGTTAGAACCCTAGTTCTTAACTAAGTGTTTTGACAAATAAATTAAGAACACATCTTGAAGTAACAAAGAAGCAAACTGGAAATCATCAAGACACTCAAACTGATAATGATCAAAACCTGCATCAATCTTGGTCCACTATCTTCATAATCACATCGAGACAGCTGACCCTCAAGATAGCAGACCTTCAACAAATTGTTCAAAGCATCTCAGTCAAACTGACACATAAAGTCAAAGGTCAAAAACACTGTTCACAGAATTTAATGACTGACATATATATTTCCAAGATATTGAAGGCCGTTGGAACTCAAACGGATATAATATGAAGACCTATAAATAGAGACCTCTGCACAGAAAAACAAATGTCTAAAAACACATTGTCTTAGCCATTACACAATTTGTTAAAAGCTTCTAAGCAAATCCAAATTGTCAAAGCACTCTTGATATTTATAAATCTGTGCTAATAACAAAAACATAGATCTCACATAGCTACATAAGAGCCAGTTTAGAGACCACCAAACCTTCACATTTGTGAAACCTTTTTCTTTTTCTTTTTCTGTACTTTGCAACAAGTACAAAGCTTAATTAGTGAGGCTAATTAGGTTAGAAAATTCTGAGAGAATTTTCTTGCAATTTATTGTAATTTCTTGACGAAGTATTATAGTGGATTGCTTCTTCACTGTTGAGGACAGTGAGGCGTGGATGTAGGAGAGTTGCTAAAAGCTCTGAACCACGTTATATCGTTGTGTTTGTGTCTTCTTATCTCACACTTATTCACACACTTATCACATATTATTTACTCATTAAATTCTTCCATTTATTTATCTTTTATTCCGCTGCATAACTCTACATACACACACTGCACCTCAAGACAGTCGACCTACTCTGCCAAGACAGTCGACCTCTTGTGCACTAATATTTTACCTGTTTAAGTGTATATTAAGGAACATGTTCTTTCAGTGTGTTTATGTGTATTTTCTCTCTGTGTGTTTGTGGTTAGTAGTTTATGAATCTGAAATAGAGTTTAACGTTGGAGATTGATAATTCTTATAAGTTTTACTACCTCTGTCCTAAATGAGTGTCCAAATTTCATTTTAAGGGAAACTGAAAATCTCAACTTTTTGAACAATTTGGTAACAACGATTCATATATAATCTTGTAATCTCCTTTCCAAACTTTTTGTTTTGCACGTATAAAGAAACCGGTGAAATTTTTCAAAAAAAAACATTAGGGAGAAAGTTATGTTTAAAAAAGACACTCATTTAGGGACAAAGATTTCTTGAAAATGGACACTCATTTAGGGACAGAGGGAGTAGTATAATTCCTGAGCCTGCCATGTTTAGTTAAAAAAATATTATTAAGACTGGACTTGCTGGACTATGAACACAGGTTGAAGAACATTAATCTCGAAAATTAATGTTGGTCCCTAAGATTTTGATGTTTATATTCTAGTCCCTAAATTACTATAACTTCTTTTTAGTCATAATAATGCCTGTGATGTTAAGAAACTTTGACAATCGTTAATTGATTTTATCTTGCTCGTTTTTTATCGTATTAAGATGGTTTTCGAGTCCATCTTCACTAATTTTTCAAGAGATTTTGAATGGAATAAGTTTCAGAATCATAATAAATATGTATTTTCTAGAAATCTATATTTTCCAGTTGTAGTGTATCGAAGTGTCTTTAAAATCGATTTAGATGAGAAAATTATAATTATTTCATTCGGACTCAGAATCGAGTTATTATCAGGTCTAAGTTCAATTGTTTTTCATGCTCTTTCCGATGAGATATATGTTTCATATAATTATGTATCTAGAAGTGCCAGATTTAGCATTTTTGTGGCTGCTGCATTTTAAAGTACTTTGAAATTAAGTAATCAATAATAATTCATACTAAATCAGAATTTGATGATTATTGGGCCTAACTTGAGTATTTTTCTATGTTCTCTCCATTAATAATTGTTTAAGAATGTGTATCTAAATTCATTTGTGCTAAAATTGTTTTGTTGTTTACTATATGTTACTTATTGTTAATTTGTAATTGTATTTAAATGGATCCTAACTCTTATGCATTTTAAAGTACTTTGAAATTAAGTAATCAATAATAATTCATACTAAATCAGAATTTGATGATTATTGGGCCTAACTTGAGTATTTTTCTATGTTCTCTCCATTTATAATTGTTTAAGAATGTGTATCTAAATTCATTTGTGCTAAAATTGTTTTGTTGTTTACTATATGTTACTTATTGTTAATTTGTAATTGTATTTAAATGGATCCTAACTCTTATACTATATATTGTGCTCTTTTATATGTTAGATTGAGAAGTTAGATGAGTTGATTTTCATGTTTCGAAATAGGTGGGATAAGTCAGGGGTTCATGTCAACCTAGAAACCTTTCTGTCATTGTTATTGGAACAAATATGTATTATTACTCGTATTGTTCATTGTTACTCCGCCACAGAAACTTTGTGTTAATTGAACCATGAATACTTGAAATACTCGACTAATAAAGGATCCAGCACCAATTGTTGTCTCGTGGCTCCAAGATCAAAGTATCCTCTACAGGCGATAGTTGGATCTTTGAGCCAACTTTGAACCTTGACTTGACTTTTGGCATTCGGCCGACTCAAAAGTGTTATGAAATAGACATCAAAATTCTTGGTTATTGTTTCATTTCATTCATTCGGATGGGTCTTGAAATACATAAACTGATTTGATCATTATCGCTTTGTTAAATTGCTTTGGGATTCTATACACTATCCTAACCTTGTTGGCTGGTTCCTTACTGGGAAATTTGTGCTCACCCCTTTATTCTTTTTCCCCTTCTCTGGTGGAGCTTTGAAAAGAGGCATGATGTTTTGGAGCTAGAGAGATGATCTAGAGTTGGGTCATGTCTCACTTTTGAAGCTTGTAGTCAGCTTATGTATATAGTTAAACTCTTGTAAAGTTGTAGAGTTGTAAAATAGTTTGTGATCGTAACATCCAAGAATAGGATCAAACCTTATTCTCTTATTCTATGGTATTTCGACGAGGTTCCTTCTTAAGAAAGTCCCCGAGTTTGTATGGGATAATCAGCTGGAGGTTAGAAGCTTTGGTTTACTCGTATCTGGTGTTGGTAAATTATGGTTTGCTTATTCTATATGAGAAAAAAATTCAGCTCAGGTAGTCGTATCGATTCGTTCTTGTTTCGTTCATCACTCCCCGAGTATCACGAGATCGAGGGATTCGGGGCGTGACAGAAATACTGAAATTTGAGAAATTGTATATTATAACAACAGAAAAGATACATACAAAACAATAAACGCGAATAAAGAACATGCAAATATGTGGTTTACTAAAAATGTATTAGATACATCCGCAGGCAAAAGGAGAATAAAGTTTATTAGTGGATGCAGTGGAGGCAGGATTCGCAATACAGATTAGAGATTATAGATCTCAACTTGTTTTAGACTTCCTCATACTATTTAAATTATTTGAATGTAATAATGATATCAGAGTATATATGAGTTTATTGCCATTTCAACCTGCGTACTATTGCAAGATTGATGCTTTGCCCTCGTACTCACGAAACTCACATTATGACCTGCGTACTATGGCTTTAATAAAAAAGTGCCCAGGGATAACGCTGAGCCGTTAGAAATCTAACAGGCTGTCAACATATGTTAAAAATTTAACTGATTTACATTTTGAAAAATTCAAATATGACCCTGATATTGATATTAATGTCGTAAAGGCCCAATAAATATTTTATATTCACATTAGTTTATATACTCCCTCTGTCCCAGCACAAGTGACACTTATTTCCTTTTCGGTCTGTCCCAACACAAGTGACACTGCCAAAATGGAAAATGTAAATAAATTATTCAATTAATATTAATTTTAAAATGAATTTATAGTAATTTATATCTTAAAAAATATTTATATTTTAATTAAAATAGTTATCATTTACTTTCTCCACCAACTCCCACCATCTCAAAACCACCACCAACCAGTTCATAGCCACCACCATCCACCATCTCAAAACCACCACCATCAACCATCTCAAAACCACCGCCACCCATCATCTACAAGCACCACAAAAAAAACCCAATTAAACACAATGATCACCTCGGAATTAAAATAGTGTCTTCAAAGATCTGAAATCAACAAATCTCATTATTAACAAGAACAACAAAACTGACTAGCAAACAAAATCAAATCCAACATAATCTTCAAATCTGGAAATCGGTCACACACACACAACAGCAAAAAATCAAGACAAATCTGATTTTGAAATCAGATCTGGGAGGAAGGAGGAGGGATCGAAGGGATTTATAGCAAGAAACCTTTAAGCTTAGGGGCCTATCATAATGATCTAGGGGCGATGGCGCTGCTGAACAACTCTTCCAAATAATTTAAATCAAATCGCAGATTTAGGAGATCAAAGATCATGAACGATTTGAATGGTGGAGATAGACGGCGTGAGAGGAGCAGGAAGGATTGGTGTTGAGTGTTCGATTAGGGGAAATGGAGGGGGGCATTAGAGAAGGGGAGGTTGCCGGTGTTGGAGGATTGAGAGGATGGTGAAATGAGGAGTGAAGGAGAGAGAAACTATGGATCGACAAGGATGATGATGGTGACGGGGAGAGGGAGATGATAACGGTGACGGGAGAGGGAGATGCCGACGGTGACTGGAGGGAGCTGGTCAGTGGTGGCGGTGGTGGAGGAGGGCGGTGGATGGCGAGGAAAGAGCGAGAAGAAAGGAGAGGGAAAACAGATCTGAAAATGGGAAGGGTGGGGTGCTTATGGAATTTAGTGGTGGGTGATGAGAGGGATTGTTGGAATTGGTTAGGATTATTTGAATTAACTAAAATGGTTATTTTCCTTTTTTTATTTGATATTATTTATGAAAATTTTATTTACCTTTTTATTTTACTCTCTTGATAACAAATATATAGAGAAATATAAAAATAAAGTATTTTTGGACCTTTATGACATCTATAGCATTATCAAGGTCACATTTGATTTTTTTTTACTGTATATTCGTTAAATTTTTTAACATATGTTGACGGGCCATTAGATTTCTAACGGCTTAGCGTTATCCATGGGCACTTTTTTATTAAAACCATAGTACGCAGGTCATAATGTGAGTTTCGTGAGTACGGAGGCAAATCATCAATCTTGCAATAGTATGCAGGTTTAAATGGCAATCAACTCGAGTATATATAGTACCCTCCAACCCTCATCCCATGGCTAGCAAAACCCTAAAAACTTATCATAGATTTCCTCATGCTATAGGCACTTCATGCGCATGCATATATTCTCTCTTGCTCTATGCAGGTGCTCCATGTACACAAAGACACACGGATTTCTCCGCAATTTCATTTCAGGTCAGTCTCAAGGCATCTTGAACATTGTCCAGATGACAAAACTTTGAAAAGGAACTGCTTGGCAAGCCTAAATGAGTCAAATATTAATAGTAATATAATTAGTATAATTATAAAGATAATCATTATTCATTAGTAATTTATATCTTTATAATAGAAATATTAGCATTTTTAAATTTCATTATGTACATTAATATTGATGTAGCTCGAGGAAGAAGAAAGAAGAAGCCCAGATCCATAGATCCGCCTGGACCCAAGGAACGGACCCGACCAGATTTGCTCGGCCGTGCATCTTTCAAGACTCGGCCATGCACGATTTGAGAGGAAGAACAGTGATGCTCGACATGTTTTGCACAACCGTGCCAGATTTAGGGCACGGCCGTGCTCGGCAATCCGACCCGGCAATTGACGCGTAAAAGAATTCCTTTTTGGTTTATTATTTGGGGATTTTTGGTAAACTATTATGAGTCCTTTTTAGATTAGGGTTTTGTTATTTCTTAGCCATTAAATACTCTTTTATTTTCATTGTATGGAACACATTGTGATTTTGATATTTATTAAAGTTTGCTTCTTGCATCTTTGTGGGTTTAATCCCTTGAACCATTATTGGTTTGTTTGAAGGTGGATTCCTTCGTATTTCAAGAGCTTCATCATTATTGTTGTTGTTCTTGCCAAAACCCTAATTCGTGGATATGAATTGGGTCAATTAATTCGTTGATTCAGTTAATTGCCTATCCTTTTATTTTATTGTTATTCCGCTGCAACAACTCTTTTACATCAATTGGTATCAAAAAAGGACGATCCTTGGACGATGGCCAATGATGAGATAAAGGACCTTATCGCCGCTTTGACAACTAGTTTGCAAGACAGTATGCGATAACTTACTCAAGAAACTATTACCGCGTCACAGGACGCAGCAGCTCGTCATACTGAACTTCTGGCAGTATTAGCGAATAGTCTTGGTGGGCGTGACAACGAAAACCCTAGAAATCGGGCAGATCCTCGTGGGGAACGCCTCCGCCGTGAAGATCCGGTTCAAGGGAATTTCCGAGATGGTGGTTTTTATGAGGCCAGGGTAGTGCCTCTTGCAGATCAACGACCCAAGATTCGGGCTGACATTCCGTTTTTCTCTGGTGAGTTGAATACTGAAGATTTTATGGATTGGATTTCTGAAGTTGAAAAATTCTTTGATTTAATGCAAACTGAGGAGGATCGTAAGGTTCCTTATGTTGCCTATAAATTACGTGGGGTTGCTTCTGCGTGGTGGACGCAAGTGACGAGACAGCGAATTCGTAACAATTGGCCTCTGATTCGTCGTTGGATAGATATGAAGACTGTACTGAAAGACCGTTTTCTACCCGACGATTTTGATCAAGAAATTTATCGTCAATTTTTGAAGTGTCAACAGGGTAACCAGACAGTCAATGAATATGCTCGCGATTTTTATGCCCGTTCCGCCCGCACGGATGTGAATAAAACATAATCTCTTCAAGTCGCACGATTCATCGAAGGTCTTCATCCTCCCATCCAAAATCAGGTACACTTATTTGTTACCCACTCACTCAGTGAAACCATCACTAGGGCGAAAAAGGTGGAAAGCCAGTTGTCCTCTACGTTTCGTTCCCCCGCCCCATATAGAAAATTTGGAAAGGGCACTTCGGACAGTAGCAAGAGTCAACCTTCGGTGACTTTTCCTGCTACGAATAATACACAAACTGCAGCTGCGGGTTCTAAGAATGATGATGGTAAACATGTGACCCCCACCCCGATAACTACCCTTGCTACTGGTGGTCAACAGAAGGATAACCCCTTTGCCAAAAACTATGGCACCAAGTGCTTTAAATGTGGGTAGACATGACATATTTCTAGTGGTTTGCCTTCTTTGCAAGAATATTAATGTGGTGGCTCGCGACGTTGATGATGCTGATGACAGTGAGGGTACGGAGTATGTATACGATCCTAATGTGGAAGATGAGGATGCAGACAAACATCACGCGTGTATAGTTCGTAAGTTACCTACTCCCTCGGTAACAGTTGATCCTGCACGACATAATATTTTTCGTACCAAGGGTAAGGTCAATGGTATGGCGGTTCGCGTCATCATTGATAGTGGTAGCAGCGAAAACTTGGTGGCACGGGGATTGGTAAATAAGCTAAAGCTTGAAGTGCGTAAACATCCGTCTCCGTATGTTGTTGGGTGGATCAATGCTACTGGCTCGGTGAAGGTAACACATCAATGTATCATTCCTTTTTCAATTGGCAAATACACGGATGTGATTACATGTGATGTTGTGGATATGAGTGCTTGTCAGTTATTACTAGGTAGGCCGTGGCATTTTGATGTTGGTTCCATGCATTGTGGGCGTACTAATGTGATCCGTTTGGCTACGTATGGACGTCGGTTTGTTTTGTATCCATTGCAAGACAAGGAGGGTCGTGGGTGCAAAGGCAACGACAAACATATTAGTTCTCTTTGTATTTCTAAACATTTTGATACAGGTTTCTTGCCTACGAAGAGGGTCAAAGGACACATCCAGCGGTTGATCGATGATGGAATGTCCGAGCATACCGATACAATTTCCATACCTCAAGTAAAATTGGTACATGATTCGGGGACGAATCGTTTTGAAGAGGGGGTGTATGATGTAGCTCGAGGAAGAAGAAAGAAGAAGCCTAGATCCATAGATCCGCCTGGACCCAAGGAATGAACCCGACCGGACCAGATTTGCTCGGCCGTGCACGATTTGAGAGGAAGAACAACAATGCTCGACATCTTTGGCACGACCGTGCCAGATTTAGGGCACAGCCGTGCTCGGCAATCCGACCATTTAATTGACGCGTAAAAGAATTCCTTTTTGGTTTATTATTTGGGTATTTTTGGTAAACTATTATGAGTCCTTTTTAGATTAGGGTTTTGTTATTTCTTAGCCTTTAAATACTCTTTTATTTTCATTGTATGGAACACATTGTGATTTTGATATTTATTAAAGTTTGCTTCTTGTATCTTTGTGGGTTTAATCCCTTGAACCATTATTGGTTTGTTTGAAGGTGGATTCCTTCGGAAGGTGGATTCCTTCGTATTTCAAGAGCTTCATCGTTATTGTTGTTGTTCTTGCCAAAACCCTAATTCATGGATTCGAATTGGGTCAATTAATTCGTTGATTCGGTTAATTGCCTATCCTTTTATTTTATTGTTATTCCGCTGCAACAACTCTTTTACATCAAATATTAACGTCACGTTGCTGTAATCCTTTTATTTGAATACACTGTTTTATGCTACATTAATCTCAAAAAAGTACAATTGTAAATGATGAAATTGTCTATAGATGTATGTTTGCTTCCTTGTACCTCAATTAACTACATGAAAAGTGTAAATATTGTTAATATTAATTAGTCTGCTTATTTATGATAGATATATAGTTACATTAGAATTACTCTTTATGGAAAAGAAGTGATGCCTACCCTCAACAAGAATCCTAAATCCGGAAATAATAAATTTCAGATCCACAAAAAATTGCCTCAAGGTTGGTTTTATTATTGTCCTATTAAATACTTTTTCCAATTACTAGTTCTACACTTAACGTAACAATAGCTAGCTTTTCTTGCCTTCTTTCACAACTGTCTTGATAATTCCATAGTCATGCGTAATATATGATCTTCCCGACAATGCAGCCTACATGAACATCTTGCGCGCAGTGCAGGCCTCTCTCTCTCTCTCTCTATCTCTCACTCACTCTCTCTCTCTCTCTCTCTCTCTCTCTCTAATCCACATATATAGATAAAGTTGGTGTGTATGTATGCATGTATACAGTACCTATAGATATATCACAAAAAGTAAATGATTTTAGTAGCAATTATCACAATTATTTCACAAGGTATAACTAAAATGAGAGTGGTGGTAGAGATATTGACAGGAAAACTCTTCTACATCCTAATCAATGACAATGCTACACTATTAGACTTGAAGAGAGAGATTGGCGATCAAGAGAAGCTATCATTGGATCGAATTATCCTTGTACTCGACAACAATTTGACTTGTTTGATGGAGGAGAATGATGTTTCATTGATTGATTATGGTGTCCAAGATGGATCGCATGTTTATCTCTTCTTTAGCTCCCTTGATGATGGATCAACTCATCAAAATTTTCTCACAAATACTATTCAAGATTCCATGTCCCTTAATTAAGATTTAGCATTAAATGTATGACGCGTAACTTTGTGTTTGAAACATGTAGATCTCCCGATCTATTTTAGTTTACTACATGGGCTTGTTACTAGTACAAGTGTATAAGAAGAAAAAATATCATCACAAGAAATAGGCATTGCATGCAGTTGCCGATCCAAGATGTCTTTTGCTAGGAACCACAAAAATTTCATCTTGTAATATTATTCATAATTTTTGCAGTGATGAATAGTATTAGTTCAATGTATAAAGAGAAACAACAAAATGTATTTAAAATACTAAGGTGTGACTTTTTTAAAAACTGCACGATGCTTCAAAATTTCTTCCTATAACCAAGAAATATGTAACTTATGGTTAAATAGTTAGTATCAAAAAAAGTTAGTTAATGAAAAAACAGTGCCACAATTTTGTAGGTCCTAACAAAGTGTTTTGATGAAGATTGATCATTTAACAAGACATTGTTAAAATAATCTAAATTGCTAGGAGAGGTAGTTGCAAAAGTTACTCAATAATATACCTCCAACAACAACAACAACAACAACAACAACAAAGCCTTAGTCCCAAAATAATTTGGGGTCGGCTAACATGAATCCTCATATATCATCGTGATAAAAGGAGAGAGAGAGAAAGAGAAAGAGAGAGAGAGAGAGAGAGAGAGAGAGAGAGAGAGAGAGAGAGAGAGAGAGAGAGAGAAAAAGAGAGGAAAAGGATGGAGAAAATAAAATAAAATAAAATAAATAAATAATAATAATAAAAAGTACGATCAACCCCCATCATTCACATGAATTTTCGCCTTCCACTCCGGCCTCTTCAACGCTACATCTTCATCCACCCCGAGTAAACTCATATCATTTTCAATCACCTTAATCCAAGTTTGCTTGGGTCTTCCCCTACCCCTCGCCATTTTATCACTTCTCCACTCTTCAGGCCTCCTAACCGGTGCATCACTCGTCTCCGTCTCACATGACCAAACCACCTTAGACGATGCTCCCTCATTTTATCCTTAATGGGCGCAACTCCTACTTTACCCTGATCACCTCATTTCTCAATCAATCTTTTCTTGTATGCCCACACATCCATCGTAGCATACGCATCTCCGCTACATTCATCTTATGAATATGACACTGTTTCACGGCCCAACATTCAGTGCCATAAAGCAGTGCAGGCCTAATTGCCGTACGATAGAATTTTCCCTTTAATCTATTTGGCATGCCACGATCACAAAGAAAACCTGTGGCACTCAATAATATACCTCCAAGTTACCTAATTTTTCAACAAAGATTTACACCACATATTCAGTTCGGAAAATAATTGTTATTAGACTGACAAACAAAAATGTGAAATAATAGTAAATAGGAGATTCATGTGAAAATATATGTTCTATATACTCAAACGGGGCATACACACTTGCCCTTCGCAGTTAACCCATACACAATGTTGGCATTTAACCCTTCACCCTTTAACCCTTCACCATATAACACCTCACCCCAACACAACCAAATCTTTCAAACATTAAGGGGGAATACTCACGAGTCAAAGAAGTGCTTTCATCCGACAACACAGGTATCAGTCCAAAGAAGAACTACATTGAGAAACCGAAATGTCATTTAAGAATAGGAAGTTCACGGAACTTCCTTAATCAATCTCTATAATCCTTAAATCCTTAATAAGAAGAATTATGGTGTATTGTGAAAGAACCTGTTACACTTATGCACTTAAACAGATAAACAGTTAGTTCACAAGAGGTCGACTATCTTAGTAGAATAGGTCGACTATCTTGAGGTGCAGTGTGTGTTTGTTGACTTATGCAGCGGAATAATGAATAAGTAAATAGAAGAAATAAATGAGTAAATAATAAGTGATTAGTGTGTGAACAAGTGTGAGTAAATGAGACACAAACACAATGATGTAATGTGGTTCAGAGTATAGCAACTCTCCTACATCCACGCTTCACTGTCCTCAACAATGAAGAAGCAATCCACTATAATCCTTCATCAAGTAATTACAATAAATTGGAGGAAAATTCCTCAGAACTTTCCAGCCTAATTAGCCTCACTAACTAAGCTTTGTACTTGTTGCAAAGTACAAAAAAAAAAAAAAAAAAAAAGGTTCACAAATGTGAGGGTTTTGGTGATCTCAAAGATGGTTCTTATGTAGCTATGTGAGATCTATTTTAGCTTATCTATATAGCACAAATTTATATGTTTTCAAGAGTTCTTTACAATTGAGTTACTTAAAAGCTTTTATCAAGTTGTTGAATGGAAAGGGAAGGGGTTAAAGTGGCAGATTCTTCAGTCATGCAGAGGTCTTCTTTTATAGGTCTTCACATTTATATCCGTTGAGTGTCAACGGCTTGAATATCTTGGAAATGCCATTGTCAGTCGATTATCTTTGACTGGAACAGTGCTTGTGAATAGTGTTTTAAGTCAGGTTTGACTTTGACCAGGAGCTGAGTTGGCAAGGATGTCAAGGTATGCTATCTTGAAGGTCTGTTATCCGATAGTGAAGATAGTGGACCTGTAATGACTTGATGGTTTCCAGTATACTTCTTGATAATCCAGTTTAAGTTCTTAATTATTTGTCAAAACTCTTAGTTTAGAAACTAGGGTTTTAACAATTTCCCCCCTTTTGAGAAATAATTAAGAAAAGAAGTAGTGAATAATCTGAAAAGATAGATCAATCTATGATTGAAACAAAACAGAGTTAGTTAACAAAAAGGGAGATGCAAAGATTAAATTTACATCCCAACAAAAATAAAACAAATTTATTCAAGAACAATAAAACAAAGTTTGAGACAGAAGAAACTTAGTGAAATAAGGCTTCAATACTGTCTTCACTTTGGTAGTCAGGTTTAGGTTGTGCTTCTTCAAGGTCTACTGCAGTCAAATGTCTTTCTCTTTTAAGATTCAGCAGCTAGAGTTGTTTCTTGTTGAACCTGAAGTAGTACTGCTTGTTGTTCTAAGTGAGGTTCATCCTGTCATCATACTGAATGCCAAAATTGATGAGTTGGCTCTTCTTCAGCAATTTCTCCTTCTTTCCCAGATTTCTTGAGACTGTTGGGTCAGGACCAAGGAGGAGTTGTCTTGTGGATGAAAGTCCTCTTGATGATGATTTCTTTTGTGTGAAGATTTCTTGAGGCTGAGAGAATTCCCTGAAGAGCCTTGGTTGAGAGATGGCTTCAGTTTGGTCAGCTATCCTTCCTGCAAGAGTTTCTTGGATCAGTTTTGTCAAATCATGTCTAAGTCCCTTCATTTGAGATCTAACATAATTTCCAACTGCATTGATGTCTTCATGAGTTTCAGCTGGATATGTAGATGGATGAGCAGAAGCAATGGGATCAGGAATGAGAGGACATGAGTACTGGTGGAAGGGATCCTGCATAGATGGTTCATTTGGGAAGAGAGTGGAGCTGGGAAGAATTCCTCCAAACAGTCTTGTGATGGCACATAATCCAAACACTTTTTCAGAAACCAGCCTCCAATAGATAACTTTGATGAGTTCATTGCATTTGGTCAGAACTACTCCAGATTGTATATGAAGAGATTCATGGAGATTGGGAGACAACACTACAACAAAAATGACTTTTGCCGGCACTTATTTACTGACACTTGTTAAAGTGCCGTAAATTTGTGGCACTTATTAAAAAAATGCTGCAAATATCCTGCACTTTTTAACAAGTGCCGCAAATTTCCGACACTTTTTAACAAGTGCCACATATATCCAGCACTTTTAATAAAGTGCCAATAAATTTTCGGCACATATTCATAAATTGCCGCTGATTTCCGGCACTTTTGAAACAGGTGCTGAAAATTAGCGGCACTTTCAAAAAGTGCCGGAAGTTGTGCTGGAAATTAGCGGCACTTATAAAAAGTGCCGGAAATTTAACGACACTTTTTTATAAGTGCCGCTAAATTTCCGGAACTTTTTATAAGTGCCGCTAATTTCCGGCACATTTTTATAAAGTGCCGCTAATAACAAGAGGTTTATTTTGATATTTTTATTTAATTTTGGCATTTAATCATATTTTTATTTTACTTTGCTTTAATTTGTTAGTTAAATTAGATTTAAATGTACAACAACCATAAAAATGCATTAATATAAGTTTATGTGTTATAATAAATAATTGTATACATATATTTATATCAAAATATGATTTAGCCTAGTGGTAGAAAGCTTGGTTTATAAGCAGGAGGTCTTGTGTTCGAAACATAGAATGTCAATAATATTTTTATTTAAAATACGACACTTTAAAAAGTGCTGGAAAATTCCGGCACTTTTTGAAAAGTGTCAGAAATTTGCGGCACTTACCACTTTTTCCAACACTTAGAAAAGTGCTGAAAAATGTGCCGGAAGTTCCGTGAAAAGCCATATTTGTTGTACTGCAACCATTGGGAGAAGAACTTTTTCCACTGAACCATTTTGCCTCCATTGATGCTAGAGGGAACAAGACTTGTCTCATGAATATAGAATTGATTAAGAGAGATTCTGAATGTTTTCCACTCATTATGCACAAAGAAGATTCTCCCTGTAAGCTCTCTAGCAGTCATTTTGAGTTGGACTTTTGAGAAGGTCCAAAATTGATTGAGATAGCTGAGCTAAGAATTTTTTGAGGAAATTCAAGGCTTTCAAAAGTAAGACCAAGAGGGAGAATGGATGGAATAGAGAAGTCAACAGGATGAGAGATGAACCAAGGAGGGGGAGTATAGTACAGATGAATCAAATGTTTAGAGAAGAAAGGATCTGTAGATAAGTTATATGGGCCAGGACAGATGACTTCAAAAGAAGAGTTGGTATGAATGTGTGGATCCTCAATACTAGAAGAGTGAGTGGAAGAGGATGATTGAGCAGAAGGAGGAGGTTTATCAAAACCAAGTCTTTTCCAGGTAACATCAAAACCAAACTTTTGCTCAAGTTCATGAAACTTGGCAAATTTTCCCATATTTGATAGGGCTGAATAGGCTTCTTTATCAAAAGGGTTTTCTTCAACTAGGATTGCCTTTCCCTTTCCAGATGGAATTTGATAAGAGGGAGGAGGTTGAACAGGCCTTTCAATGGTTAATTGAGTGGAAGGAGTAGATTTTGGTAAGCTGGGAATGGTTTGGGCAAGGTCTGCTATCATGGACACAGTTCTACCAAGGTCTACTATCTGCTCCTGATTATTTTCAAAAGAGTCATTCCCCTTTTCTTCTTCAACCAATGGTTCAAACTCTATAAGAGACTCATTCCCCCTATTAGTTTCAACAGATGCATCCTCAAAATGGGTTAAAGGACCAGGAGTGGGCATAAATGAGGAAGATAGAGGACCTGATGATTTTGGAGTGTGAACTGGGGGAGAGGAGGCTTTTTGGCTATGAGGCAGAGTTAGAGCTTTAAGAACTTCAGCAGCTTCTTTGGCTCCTGAACTGATGGTCTTAGTAGATGATCTTTGATGGTGTGGGTCATAGTCAAAAGGTTCAGGTGGTGAGATAAAAGGGGATTGAGGTGGTGACTCTTCTTCAGGGATAATAACTTTCCTTTTCTTACTCAGAGGAATAACTGAGACTTGGGGAACCTCATCTAGTACAAAAGGTTCATTGTCTTTGTGGAGCCTTTTTGACTTTCTGGAAGGTTTGGGTAAGGATTTTTCTGGAATGGGAGAAGGTGATTGCATAGATTTGGTTCTTGTTCTAGTATACACAGCAGAGATTCTGGAAGAGTCACAGTAAGAGGGTTAGACTTGTGTTGAAATCATCATCGTTGTTTTTAAAATTCTGCACTTTCTGTACTGCTTTCTGTTCCCAGAGGGGATGCCTCGTACGAGACATCCCTGTTCTGTCCGGCAGTCTGGTTCTTCTGGTTTGAAAAAGGGATTCCATTCGGTTCAAATGCGTACACAGAGTTCCAGATCTCTCATCCTCCCTGTTTTGAGTCTTAGGGCCTTCCCAACGATAAAGAAACTCCCCGTATATCATGAAGCTAACCTTTGTTTTGCAGGAGTATTTCTTAACTTGAAATATTTCTTGCTTTGATTTTGTTATGCTTTATGTGTGAACTACGAAGGCCTATGTTCCTCCACAAGAGGGAAACGTAGGCAGCCACTTGGCCCGGCCATTGCATGTTTTCTGTTTTTGCTTTAAAAAAAAACTTTCTATTTTCTCTTTGACAACTAGAACTTGACTCTCACACACGTGCACGCATGTAGAATAATTTCGGTACATACCCTATAACCCGAGTCCCAATCAGAGGACAGATGTCGATCAGCACCCCCACTCTACGAGTGGCACTTGCCGGTTTTTCTAAAGATAGTGTACCCACTCCGTGACATGCTCCTAGACCGTGTTCATGGGGAGCCTTATCCGTAAGCCCTGCACTAACCTCATGCATACATAATAGTCAATAGGACACTCCTTGAGACCGGTTGGTTCGATTCTTAGGGTTGTTTTAATCTTTATCCAAGATAACGCTTCTCCTACAATCTGTAATACTCCCTTCATGAATTCTTGACGAATGTCCCTTCGGTTAAAAATTGTCGGACGAAGGATTGAGATGGTGAAATTGAGAATTTTTCTACGTTAATCGAGTCTAGTCTCTTTTACCATCGAGATCCTGCGCTTGGCAATGTCCCTTTCGGTCGTCCCTTACAAGAATTCATAAGGTTTGATTGCATTAAAGGCGTTGTCTAACAAAGTGCAAAACAATTACGAATCACTTAGGTTTGGCTAATTGAATGGTGGATTCCGATGAGAATATGAGACCTTTTCCCGAATTTTCCGTTTAGGAGAGTGCAATAAATGTGAAAAACAAGGGGCTCATATTCTAGGGTGACAGAATCCATTGTTCCAGGACAAACTAGGTAGTAACCCTCAAAATGGATTAAATTCCATCCGACCAAATAGGATTAAAATCTGTAATCTGACTGTCAGGTTGGATGCCTCGTACGAGACATCCTTCCTTTTCTGTGTTTCTGCCGCTTGGTCAACCTAAACTCATAAAAAGCCGACTTGTTAGGACCCCAACCTGGATTTGACACGATCTCTAAACTCTAGGTCCGTCCGATCAGCAAGGTAGCTCCGTACTCCCGACACAATGCCTGCTCGCAAAGAATTCTCTCCGAGAGATCTCCCAAAGCCTTCGCTTCAAAATGGAATCTACTGGAGGATGGAAGGAAGGTTTGCCTAATAGCGAAGCCCTGGAAATCAATGTTGTGTAGGAATTCCGTTTTAGGGGGATTGATTGTGCCTCTTATTATGCTCATAGCCAAGACGCTAATGACCAAGTCAAACGGCGCAATGAACAAAGCGATAAATACTGGGCCGAGATTGAGAAAATAATCTATGATGGCAAGCTCAAAATGTTGCAAGCCGAATATAACCAAATGAATACATGGTATGACACTGCCATCAAAAGATCTCAAGACTTGGAAGATAGAAAAGAAAATGCCATTAACGAAGAGGTGGGTCATTGCATTAGCCTACTCTACAGTGACCTCAAGGAACAGATGGAGGAAGAACAGCACCACCACCTTGATGTTATGAGAAATCACTACAAAAGCATCATCCAACACCTCCAACCCAAGCCTCAGAGGGCTTACGTAGATTTAAGTCGAATCCGACTTGGAAGAGTATTCCGCGAGCTCTAAAGGGAGATTAAACTCGCACCAATGAAGGGGTACAAGCCTAAATACTAAGGAGCGGGAAAAGCCTTACACTTATACTGCTACTATCACCTATGTTGTGGCCACCACACTGACAAGTGCAATAATCTAAGGGACAAGATTCAAGATCTTATAGACCAAGGCACTCTCCAACTGATAGGCGATGGAATCGGCTTTGTTTTGAAGAACGAAAAGACCAAGTCTTCTTTTCCGCTTCATTAGTTAGAAACTTAATAAAATAGTTGTTTATTTTTTTTTTTAACAGATTAGTTGTTTCTTTCTTCCTTTTCGATAGACTAGTTGTTTTTCTTTCTTTAAGGGATCCTACTCACCCGAGAAACATTGTGGGTGAGAGCATGCCCTCCTATCTTTTTCAACCTTTTTAGTAATAATCGATTTATTTTAAAGTTTCCTACATTGTTGTCTTTTCCAAAACCAAAGTAATGTGGAGATGATAGAAGTAGGCAATGAGAATGATTATTCGAAGGTAATTCCATTCTCTGGAACACGCCCCATGCTTAATATGATGCTAAAAGAAGGATACTTCCCCGGTCTTGGACTTGGCAAAGATTTTCAAAGGATCAAAGAACCACCACCAGTCGTTCTGTATCCACTTGAATATGGTCTAGGGTATGAGTCACCACTCAAGAGCATCCCTAAGGAAGAAAGGGATTGGACTTCATACATAGTGCCAATAGCACCGCCCTATCGAAAGACTCTAAACGGATACTGTTGGGTTTCGAAGTAACATGCGCAGCGGAATTAAGCATTTAAATTTTAATGAAACCCAAAGCCATAGATCCATTCATGTGATTAAGTCAAATACATATAAGATGAATATCAGAAAAACTAACCCTTGATGACTTTTGATTTCTAGCTTTTGAACTTGGTGGAGATTTGAAGCTTGATCACGTGAGCAAGAATGCGAACCTTGAAGATGATGAGCTTCACCCTCTAGCGGTATCCACACCACGAACGAATATCAAGCAACTTCTTGATCTTGGTTGCTAGACCAAATTGTGAAACACACTTTCACAATTGCAAGAACTATATGGAATTATGAATATTCTTGTTCTTCACTTTTGGGATCTTAGAACAAGAAAATAACCTCTCAAAACCTTATGGAGGCACTCACAATAACATGTCTAATGGATGTAAAAGGGATCCTTAAATAGGTCCTAATCCTTAACCCTTAAGGACTTAGGAAACCTAAATCCCATCACCAAATTAGGCAACAAAGAATTTTGGCCGACTTGACTGGCACGGTCGTGCCCACAATCTGGCACGGTCGTGCCATCCAGTCGGCGTGAATTCCTAGCCGCCCATTTTCGGCACGGTCGTGCTTGGTAAACGGCCGTGCCAATCATGTCGACAGGTGCCTTGGTTTGGATTTATGGCACGACCGTGCCATTTAAGGCGCACGACCGTGCCAGAGCCAAACATTGAAATTTTTCCATAATTCCCATTTAGTCCTTTACGTTTAGTTCTATTGTGTGTGACCCTCTAGGATTACACTAAGTTGGCAATGGGCTCAAACATGAACCTAAAAGATATGATTAGGTTCTAGCAAACCGTCATACCTATCCAAATAGTGTAACTAGATACAATTTCGCATTCCTTTAGAATATGTCACAATCCCTTTGTCCACGATGTCATTGAACACAAGTCATGGTCAAACGGTCAACTTGTTTTGTTCAATACTTTCTCGATTCCGAATATGTTGATAATTCAAATGCTATTGATCCAATCAATCCATTTGAGTCCGGCCGAACATTTCATCAACATCATTCCTTTGAGGGGCCCAAGCTTGAAATCTCTCCGTGGAGGGACAAATCCATTTAGCTTATTATTCTTCCCCACGTGAATCCGATTGTGCCAATCATACACTTTATAACTACCGTGTTAAGGTAGCGTTTGAATATGTCAAACACAATTTTCATCAAGTGGAAGACTATAATAACTTTATGTCTAAGGATTCAAATGACATAACTAATATGAGATATATGTACGACATAGACCATGACATAAATCTCATACAGCGGGTCATGTCCAGTACCTTGTCCCAAACAAGTACCCATAAATCTAACATGATCATCCCATGATCATTTAGCCTTTATACTAGTGCTTAACAAGTACTAGGGACAGAGATTATTATCAGTAAACATGAACAACAATAATAATCAAAACATCTCTTTATTGATATGAAATAATTGATAACAATTACAACGTTTATTAAACGTGCCTAGGGAACCACTACCAACAATCTCCCACTTGCCCTAGGCCTAATCTCCCATGTATCTAATACCCATGGACCTAACATGACCTTCATGTTTAGCTTGTGGAAGTCCCTTTGTTAGCGGGTCCGCAACATTGTCATCAGTTGGTAATGCCTAAGTATGTGTTTGGATTTCTGATGTGCCCTTGGTTCCCTTGCTTGAGAAATAGCACCATTATTATTGCAATAAAGGTCTATTGGATTAGCAATGCTAGGAACCACTTCAAGTTCAGTTATGAACTTCTTAATCCAAACAGCTTCCTTTGCAGCATCCGATGCAGCAAGATACTCAGCTTCTATTGTAGAATCAGCGGTTGTACTCTGCTTGGAACTCTTCCAGCTTACAGCTCCACCATTTAAAATAAACACAAAACCCGATTGTGATCGACTATCATCTTTGTCGGTTTGGAAGCTTGCATCCGTGTAAGCACTTACAACGAGATCATCTTCCATTCCTCCATAGACCAAAAACGAGTCTTTAGTCCTTCTTAAGTACTTAAGAATCGCTTTTACAGCCACCCAGTGATTTTCACCAGGGTCGGATTGGTATCTGCTTGTCATGCTTAAAGCATAAGATACATCCGGCCTAGTACATATCATGGCATACATGATGGGCCCAATTGCTGAAGCATATGGAACATCTTTCATTTTCTCACGCTCATAATTTGTTTTAGGACATTGAGTCTTGCTTAGAGAAACTCCATGTAACACTGGCAAGGTTCCTCTCTTAGAATTTTCCATACGGAATCTTCTAATGACCTTGTCAATGTATGTACTTTGGCTTAAACCAAGTAGCCTTCTTGATCTATCTCTATAGATCTTGATGCTAAGCACATATGTGGCTTCACCCATATCTTTCATTGCGAAGCACTTTCCTAACCAAGTCTTTACAGACTGAAGTGTAGGAATGTCGTTTCCAATGAGCAATATGTCATCCACATATAAGATAAGGAATAGCACTATGCTCCCACTAATCTTCTTGTATACACAAGGTTCATCTTCGTTCTTGATGAAACCAAACTCTTTGACCGATTCATCAAAACGGAGATTCCAACTCCTAGAAGCTTGCTTCAATCTATAGATGGATCTCTGCAATTTGCATACCTTAGAATTTTGCTCAAAACCTTCTGGTTGTGTCATATACACATCCTCTTCTAGTTTTCCATTTAGGAAAGCGGTTTTGACATCCATTTGCCATATTTCATAGTCATGATATGCAGCAATGGCAAGCAGAATTCTTATAGACTTGATCATTGCTACAGGTGAAAAGGTTTCATCATAGTCAATACCATGAACTTGCCTATAACCTTTCGCTACAAGTCTAGCTTTGTAAGTATGCACCTTCCCATCCATGTCAGTCTTCTTCTTGAAGACCCATTTGCATCCTATGGTTTTTACACCTTCGAGCGCATCAATCAAATTCCAAACTTGATTATCTTGCATGGATTGCAATTCGGATTCTATGGCTCCAAGCCACTTGTCCGAATCAGGAGAAGACATCTCCTCTTGGTAGGTTCTAGGTTCAATATTCTCAATGATTTCCACCTCATTACTATCCATTACGAGAAATCCATATCTCTCGGGTTCGGATCGTACCCTACTAGATCTGCGAGTTACTTGTGTATCTTGAACAGGTTCCACAACTCCTTGTGGTTCTTGTTCCCGTTCCACTATTGGTTCAATGTTATTTTATGGGTCTCGAATTTCTTCAAGATTTATTTTACTCCCACTGATTTCTTTGGAGAGAAACTGTTCCTCTAGAAAGACACCAGTTCGGGCAAAAACACTTTGTTGTCCTCTCGGTTGTAAAAGTAATATCCTTTAGTTTCCTTAGGATATCCCACGAAAATACATTTATAAGATTTGTGTGCTAGTTTGTCAGAGATAAGTCTCTTGACATAAACTTCGCAACCCCAAATCCTCATGAAAGACAAACTAGGTTTCTTTCCACTCCACATCTCATATGGAGTCTTTGGAACCGATTTAGTTGGAACTTGATTTAGTGTGAAAGCAGCGGTTTCTAGAGCATAACCCCAAAAGGATATTGGAAGATCAACTTGACCCATCATTGATCGAACCATGTCTAACAAAGTCCGATTCCTCCTCTCAGACACACCATTCCATTGTGGTGTTCCGGGTGGAGTCAATTGTGAAACTATTCCACAATTCTTTAGATGATCATCAAATTCTTGGCTTAAGTATTCTCCACCACGATCTGATCGAAGTGCCTTAATACTTTTGCCAAGTTATTTTTCTACTTCATTTTTAAATATTCTAAATATCTCAAATGCTTCACTCTTATGTTTCATTAGGTAAACATACCCAAATCTACTATAATCATCCGTGAAGGTTATGAAGTATTGAAATCCTCCCCTAGCACTGCTACATCTGCATACATCGGAATGTCACCTAGCTTGGTAAAAGGTGTCTTAGTCATTTTTCCAATAAGACACGACTCACAAGTATCATATGACCCAAGGTCACATGAACCCAAGAGACCGTCCCCATGGAGTTTTGAGATACGCTTCTCATTAATATGACCAAGACGGCAATGCCACAAATAAGAATGATTTACATCATTAGGTTTAGATTTCTTATTTATATGATAGACATTTTCATTATTTTCATTCTTGACATCCAAGACATAAAGGCCATTAAATGAATTAGCAATACCATAAAGCACATCATTTAAATAAATAGAAAATTTCTTATTCTCAATAATTAACTTAAAACCTTCATTATCCAAACAAGAAATTGAAATAATATTTCTACTTAAATCCGGAACATAATAACAATTGTTCAAAACAAGAATTAATCCGGAAGGTAAAGTGACTTCATAAGTCCCTACGGCTAATGCAGCAACTCTTGCTCCATTCCCCACGCGTAGATCTACTTCACCTTCTTTAAGTAGTCTCCTATTCTTTAGTCCCTGCACATTTAAACAAATGTGAGAACCACATCCGGTATCCAATACCCAAGAATCAGTGGTAGAAAGGAGAATATCTATCATATAGATACCTGAAGTCGACGCAGCCTTGCTGCTCTTCTTCTTCTTTTGCTCTTCCAAGAAAGCCGTGCAATTACGTTTCCAATGACCAATTTCTTGACAATGGAAACAGATTGCATCCTTTTGTGAATCGGGTTTTGCCTCAGAAGCCTTGGCAATCTTTGCCTTGCTTATCTTGGGTTTGACAACTTTCTTACCCTTTCCTTTGGCACTAGCCTTCTTCCCATCATGAACCAAGAGCGCGGGAGAACCTTTCTCCACAATTTTCATCTCTGCAGTTTTGAGCATCCCATGCAACTCAGAGAGATTCTTATCCATTCCATGCATGTTATAATTCATCACAAACTGATTATAACTTTTAGGCAATGAATTAAGAATGAGATCCGTGGCTAGCTCCAATGGGATTGGATAGCCAAGTTTCTCAAGGTGCTCTACATAACCTTTCATTTTAAGAAAGTGAGGATTCACTTGTTGCCCTTCATTCATCTTACAAGTAGTGAATGCAACAATGGTCTTGTACCTCTCTTGCCTAGCTTGCTCTTGAAACATGGCTCTCAACTCCACGCTTATCTCATAAGCTTCCAAATGTTCCAAACTTTGTTGGAGTTTTGAGCACATAGCAGCAAGCATGAGACAACTTACATCTCTAGAATCATTACGATGTTTCTTGTAAGCGTCTCTTTCTGCCCTAGGGGCAGTAGGCGGTGGTTCAGCAGGAAGTGGCCCATCGAAAATGTACAACTTGTCTTCTTGCCTAAGAACAATTCTTAGGCTACGGATCCAATCCATATAGTTGTTACCATTTTCTTCGAGCTTATCCTTCTCAAAGATCGATCGCAATGACATTGATTGAGTGTTGTTAGTCATTATCTACAAATATGCAAAATTTCCAAAATTTAATAAGTATCAATTTTAATTAAAGAAATATATAATGTATTTTTTTTCCAAAAATACTCCCACTAAACTATATAACCTTCTTATACATCCAATGTATAATATAATATTAGTGGGCTAAGATCCAACTTTAATTTAATTTTATGTCCGCTAGGGCGTATAACATAAAATCAAATTAATTAGGTAGACAATCATGTCAATCATATACCATATGATTCTTAGATCCTTTTCCATGAGATTCTTTAAGAAATCCTATTTCAAAAAGCATGTTTAATCTCATCTTTGCCTAGGCCCAAAATTGTTTTGACGCCCAATTAAGTCTAACCATTTTAAACGTATAGTTAATGTGTCCCGCTAGGGCGTGCCCACATTATCTATCTTGCTCATACATAAATAAATTTAATGCACCTCGCTAGGGCGAATCTACATTAAAATCACTCATGTACTAACAAGTGTTTTAATCATGGCATGGCAATAAAAGACTTAAAACTTTCTTTGAAGGTTCATTACATATAGCATATAGCACATTTATGAGCACATAATATAAACATGTTACGCATCAAGTTTAGCCACTAAATTAATCTCCATTAATTTAAGCATAATATTTATGTGTCATTAGTTTCTCTATGATTATGAGGATGAGACTATTTGAACTTTGGTTATCATCTCCAAATCAAGACAGCAAGAGGTGCGGCCGAAACTAAGCCATAAGGCATCCACAATTCCGCACTAATTCAAGAAACCAAGAAAGTAGTCCATGTGGCCGAAACTAAGCAATAGATGGTCTCGATGAACGTAGGCCAATTGCATCCACAATTCCACATGGATCTCCAATCTTTGAGTCAAGAATTTTGTTTCTCAATTTTAGCAATTATGAACTCTTCATAATTCTAACTTTGTTTTATCTTTGAAACTTTGATTGCGATCAAGTTTGGGAAACACAATCTCGATGAACGTAGATTTGCCATCCAAACCTTGAACCAATCTTAGAATCACAAGACTAAAACAAATAGGAAATTTAAACCCAAGATCCACACCCAAAACCCAAGCCCTACCCCTGCGCCAAACCCTAGGTCCGGCCGGGTTAAGGTATGGGTCCGGTCGGACCCTCCCGAAAAATCCAAATTTTTAAAGTTCCAAAATTTATCTCAAAATTTTTTTCCCGATTCAATTAGGATTTGGTGTTCTTGGTGATCCAATCACCATGATCATCAAAACTTTGAATAAACAATTTATTCTTGAATCCTTGAATTATCAAAACTTTGATCCAATCAAAAATTGATAACCCAAACAATTTTAAATCCACCATAATTTTTTTTGCGATTGAATAGTGCGATTAAAGTTTCTAAAACAATAAACCACATAAAATCATATAACACATAAACATCATATAATCCAATATTCATATCATGCTAGGCACATAAACAATTTATATACACACAACATGATCTTAGTATTGAAAAAATCAACATGAACGGGGCTCCGATACCACTGTTGGGTTTCGAAGTAACATGCGCAGCGGAATTAAGCATTTAAATTTTAATGAAACCCAAAGCCATAGATCCATTCATGTCATTAAGTCAAAATACATATAAGATGAATATCAGAAAAACTAACCCTTGATGGATTTTGATTTCTAGCTTTTGAACTTGGTGGAGATTTGAAGCTTGATCACGTGAGCAAGAATGCGAACCTTGAAGATGATGAGCTTCACCCTCTGGCGGTATCCACACCACGAACGAATATCAAGCAACTTCTTGATCTTGGTTGCTAGACCAAATTGTGAAACACACTTTCACAATTGCAAGAACTATATGGAATTATGAATATTCTTGTTCTTCACTTTTGGGATCTTAGAACAAGAAAATAACCTCTCAAAACCTTATGGAGGCACTCACAATAACATGTCTAATGGCTGTAAAAGGGATCCTTAAATAGGTCCTAATCCTTAACCCTTAAGGACTTAGGAAACCTAAATCCCGTCACCAAATTAGGCAACAAAGAATTCTGGCCGACTTGACTGGCACGGTCGTGCCCACAATCTGGCACGGTCGTGCCATCCAGTCCACGTGAATTCCCAGCCGCCCATTTTCGGCACGGTCGTGCTTGGTAATTGGCACGGTCGTGCCAATCATGTCGACAGGTGCCTTGGTTTGGATTTATGGCACGACCGTGCCATTTAAGGCGCACGACCGTGCCAGAGCCAAACATTGAAATTTTTCCATAATTCCCATTTAGTCCTTTACGATTCGTTCTATTTGTGTGTGACCCTCTAGGATTACACTAAGTTGGCAATGTGCTCAAACATGAACCCATAAGATATGATTAGGTTCTAGCAAACCGTCATACCTATCAAAATAGTGTAACTAGATACAATTTCTCATTCCTTTAGAATATGTCACAATCCCTTTATCCCCGATGTCATTGAACACAAGTCATGGTCAAACGGTCAACTTGTTTTGTTCAATACTTTCTCAATTCCAAATATGTTGATAATTCAAATGCTATTGATCCAATCAATCCATTTGAGTCCGGCCGAACATTTCATCAACATCATTCCTTCGAGTGGCCCAAGCTTGACATCTCTCCGTGGAGGGACAAATCCATTTAGCTTATTATTCTTCCCCACGTGAATCCGATTGTGCCAATCATACACTTTATAACTACCGTGTTAAGGTAGCGTTTGAATATGTCAAACACAATGTTCATCAAGTGGAAGACTATAATAACTTTATGTCTAAGGATTCAAATGACATAACTAAGATGAGATATATGTACGACATAGACCATGACATAAATCTCATACAGCGGGTCATGTCCAGTACCTTGTCCCAAACAAGTACCCATAAATCTAACATGATCATCCCATGATCATTTAGCCTTTATACTAGTGCTTAACAAGTACTAGGGACAGAGATTATTATCAGTAAACATGAACAACAATAATAATCAAAACATCTCTTTATTGATATGAAATAATTGATAACAATTACAACGTTTATTAAACGTGCCTAGGGCACCACTACCAACAGGTACTTTGTACGCGAGGGGGAAAACTTTCCATACTTTATGTTCCTTGAACCATGGATAGACCATAGGGGGAAGAAACAACCGGGCTTTGAGATCTTCAATGACTGCGATCCATACTCACTTAAAACAGAACCGATGCAATTCTCGTGGCTACCTCGAGAATTGGGGGGTACCAAGGCCGAAGCATTCAGTGAATGGGACTTTGTGTTGGAAGAAGACCTACTGCACCAGCTTCTCAACCTTTGCAAGCTAGAGGACACTCAGATCAATGCAATAGACAAGGGGGACGCTTCGAAGCAAGACTACACCAAGCTCATCAAGAAATGTGATGAGCCCATCCAGAACTGGTATACAACTGGGGGACCCATAGCAAGCGAAGACTTCCTGATCAAAGAATTAGGATGCACTCCCCATCCCCATAAGGAGAGAAAATTTATAACTCTTACCTTAGACTCGGATACTGCTACCGATGAGCTTACCCAAGAGGACTTGGATGCCATTGCGGAACGTGTATTCCCCTACTTTCTTAATGAAAACGTAGATCTTTCTAAGTATCCTGAGATTGCAAGCGTCATAAATAATGTATTAACTAATAACTCTAACGAATTAGATAATAATGAGTCATATGACGAGAAAGATTAAGAAAACAAACAAATCCTAAAAGAACTTAATAAGAAAGTAGGTTATCATGGCGTAAATGGTCCTATTGATGCCGAAGAAATGCAAACAGTTAATTTGGGGACGGACGATGATCCGAAAACGACCAAGATTGGCAGTTTCTTTAAGGGGGAAGACCGACAAGCCCTCATAGCACTTCTCCGAGGATTTGTAGATGTGTTCGCATGGTCCTACAAAGATATGCCGGGGCTATCTAATTCGGTTGTCGACCATAAAATACCACTGCTTCCCGATTCGAAGCCAGTCAAGCAAAAACTCCGCAGAATCAAGCCCGAGTGGTCGGTACAAGTCAAGCCAGAGATAGGGAAACTCCTGAGTGTCAGGTTCATCAAGGTGATAGAGTATCTAACCTGGTTAGATAATACTGTGCAAGTTTCCAAGGCAAATGGAAAGGTCCGTGTCTGCATAGACTTTCGTGATCTTAATAGAGCATCTCCAAAGGATAACTTTCCTCTTCCAAATATAGACATGCTCGTTGAAAATACAGCGAAATACGAAGTCCGTTCATATGTAGACGGATTCACCGGGTACAACCAAATCCTCATGGCCGAGGAAGACCAGCACAAAACAGTGTTTACCACATTGTGGGGAATGTTCTGTTACCCAGTCATGCCATTCGGACTCAAGAATGCTGGAGCCACCTTCCAGAGAGCTGTAACTGCGCTATTCCATGATATGATACATAAAGAGATGGAAGTGTAAATTGATGACGTGATCATACACTCTAAAGGCTTCGATGGGCAGCACTTTGTCGACCTTAGAAAATTCTTTGAAAGATTGAGACACCACAAGATGAGGCTTAATCCCGCCAAGTGCACATTTGGGGTAGTGAAGGGGAAAGTCCTTGGATACATGGTCACCAAGCGTGGTATAGAAGCGGACCCTGCTAAGATTAAAGCCATTGTTGACATGCCTCCACCTAAGATGCAGAAAGAAGTAAAGGGATTTAGGGGTCGCCTTTAATACATTAGTCGTTTCATTAATCAAGTCACGACGATGTGAGAACCCATCTTCAAACTCTTCATAAAGAATGCATCCCTAGAATGGACCGAAGTGTGTCAAGGAGCCTTCGAAAAGGTCAAAAAATACTTGGTTAATCCTCCCGTATTGGTCCCACCGTATAAAGAAAAACCATTGAGCCTCTACCTTACAGTCAATGACACCGCATTAGGGGATATGCTAGCACAAGAGCAACCCGACTCGAGGAAAGAGAATGCCATCTGCTTTGTGAGCCGTCGCTTTCAAGGGGCTGAATTGAAGTACTCCGCATTAGAAAAATCGTGTGTTGCACTGGTATGGGTGGCTGAGAGACTAAAAACATACATGGAAGCATTTCCTGTACAACTGATTGCCCAAATGGACCCGATGAAGTACATCTTCGAGAAATCACATGTCTCCTCTAGAATAGCTAAGTGGTACTTTATTCTCGCCGGGTATGATATCACTTACATCACACAGAAATCTGTAAGAGGAAGAGTCTTCGCTGATCATTTAGCCGAATTTCCATGTGATGAAGAGAAGGGGGAAGACCCGCGATTCCCTGATGAGGACTTCATGGCAATAGCAGAAAATAAGTTGCAATTATTTTTCAACGGCGCAGCCAATAAACAGGGATATGGTATTGGCATGTTACTAGTAGATCCCTCAGATTTCTACACTCCACTCGCAATTTTCCTTGACTTCGAGGCCACTAACAACATTGCCGAGTATGAAGTTTGCATAGTAGGGCTTGAAGCAGCTTTAGAAAGAAATGTGACTGAACTAGAGGTGTACGGAGATTCACAGCTCATAATCTATTAGTCACTCAAAAAGTGGAAGATACAAGATCCTACACTTCAGAAATACAATGACCATCTCCAAGACTTGGTCAAACAGTTCAAAGAAGTCGCCTTCTGCTATCTTCCTAGAGATAAGAACCGTTTAGCAGACTCGCTAGCCATACTAGCATCACTTGTGGAGATTCCCGAATGGACTGAGGTCAAAACATTCAAAGTCGCGAGATGAAAGACTCCCGCTTATCACTCGATCATAGACTAGCATGACTACAAAGAGACGTGTGACTCTGTTTCCATCAATACCTTGGATAATAAACCGTGGTATCACGACGTATGGCATTTCCTCCTAGATGGAAAATTTCCATTAGACACATCACCTAAATCAAAGATAGCTCTCAAACGATTCGCTGCCCAATTCATAATTATAGGTGATCGCCTCTATAAGAAACATCACAAGTAGTGTCTACAAGTGTCAGATACACGCTAGCAAAGAAAATTATGGACCAAGTCCATCAAGGAGTCTGTGGAACCCACATAAATGGCAACATGCTAGCAAAGAAAATTATCTGACTAGGATATTATTGGGCCACAATGGAAGCCGACTGCGCCAACATGGCTAAGAAATGCCATAAGAGTCAGATACACGCCAACTTACAACACACACCACCATCCGTGTTATACCCCATGACATCTCCCTGGCCATTTTCTACATGGGGAATAGATGTCATTGGCAAAGTCTCACCGATAGGTCACAATGGACACTCGTTCGTATTGGTCCCTGTAGATTACTTCACCAAATGGATCGAAGCTCAATCCTACAAAGTCTTAAATGTCAAGAAGGTGGCTGAGTTCATTAAGACCAACATCATATGCCGATATGGGGTACCTCATGAGATGATATCCGACAACGGCACACACTTTGAGAAAGAATGTGACCAACTACTCGCAGAGTACAAGATAGAAAGGCATCAGTCGTCACCGTACCGACCACAGACCAATGGACCAGTCGAAGCCGCTAACAAAACCATAGAAACCATCATCAGAAAAATGGCTAAGACTGGCAGGGACTGGCTTGAGAAGCTACCTTTTGCACTCTGGGGCTACCGTACCTCAATTTGTACAGCTACCGACGAAACTCCATACGCCCTAGCCTATGGGATGGAAGCAGTATTACCAATCGAATTAGAGGTATCGTCGCTAAAGGTTCTCCTAGAAAACCAAGTAAATGAAGTCACATGGTTAAACAACCATTATGAACAGCTAGCCCTGCTAGACGAACGAAGACTTCGATCCGTCGAGCATATCCAAGCATATCAACGAAGAATGGCCCGAGCATTCAACAAGAAAGTAAAATCCAGAAACATCAAGGAAGGGGACCTTGTCTTACGCGAACATTGTCCTGGACCGTTCAACCCCATGGGAAAATAGGGACCAAGGTGGATAGGTCCTTACTTAGTCAAGAAGATGTTCTCCGGAGGAGCGGTACAACTGGCAGACCTAGATGGAGATCAACTACCGAAGCCCGTGAACTTGGACAAGCTGAAGAAGTACTACTCATAGCTCCGTCCCCTATTCAAAAAAAAAAAGAGAGCTTGCTAGGTTGAAAACCCGCAACGGCGGCTTAGGAAAAAATTAGAGCAAAGAGCACGAGAAAAGAAGCCCGCTAGATTGAAAACCTTAAGGGGGCGGTCTAGGCAAAAATCAAGGTGTGCATAAAAAAATAAAATATAATAGGGGACATTCTCATACGAGACATCCATGTCTCGTACGAGACATGTCATACAATAAGCAAACGCATTTTTCTCTTTCTTGAACAAGAACTACGATGACCTGAGCTCCTTATTTAATATGATGTAAAAGGAAAACGTAGTCATCCTTTTGGTCCGGTCTATTCAATAAATAAAAATAAAAATCTTGTTCTTTTATTACTTGAATTCATTTCAAAAAAACAATAGGAAAATTCCCAACATGAGCTACCAACTTGCAAAAGAAAATAAATAAAACACTAAAAATCAAAATATTGGTCTATCTATTGCAATCTCTCGATACTCCTAAAGACCTATTTCTTCCTTGACCTAGTAGGGGCTTGACCACGGTCCGTCTTGTCATTCCTCTTCCTCTTGTGCAAAGGTATCTCAAAACTGGGAGGAACATCAAGTCTGCTGAACACTGAAGGAGTCAATCTTGCGAACACATGAGGCCTATCAAGATCTTGAAACTTACCGGGAAGCCCACCTGATCTCTTCTCATAAAAGTTACTATCCAAAAAGTCTTGAGTAGCATCCATACTGACGTTAGAAGGATCCTCTGTTGGGTATGCTTATTATAAACCACTCCTATTAACTTAATTTGATTGATCTCATAACCTAATTTTACTCTTTGTGGACTTTAGTATATATTGTAAGAAGTCCTTGTACTTCATTTGGAATAGTCCACTTTTTAGTTTGATAGGCTTAGCAGATTAGGACCCTCAATTTTTCTAAGTCTGGAGATATGAGGTAAGGCCCAAGCCTATCGCATAATAGCTTGCCGCATGATCAAGGTTACCTCATGCCATCATCTGCCGCATAGATGATGCCTACCGTATGGCTCATACTACCGCATGGAACCTTATGTTGAAGAAACTCAAGTTGGTTCAAACTTAACCATGGTCACACCTGTGTCCTTAACTTGGTTAGTTTAGAACGTTGCAAATTCAAATTTCAAATTTGAATACAACTGTCATCATAGTATAGTTGGACCACCATGACTATGCAATAAAAGGACAACTCAGAGCTCCAATTAGAATTCAACAGCTCATTGTCCTTCAACTTGAAGCCCAAGTTTTCTAACGGCTAGTTTTTCCTTTTAGGCTATAAATAGTCTTGAGTTCTTCATTGAACTTATGCTGAGATTCTAAGAGAGAAATTACTGTTGAAATTCTTGGTGATTTAAGATCATACTCAAGATTTTCAGAATCTTTTGAATCTTCAAGCACTCAACCTTTAAGTCTTCAACAAGTCTACAGCAACCTTCAAGATCAAATCTCAAGCCTCATCACATAAGTTTCATTACGCTCTAAAATCATATAGATTCCAAAGAGCTATTGATTCTTATCACACACTCACCCCGATTGATCAATCACATAGATTGAATCATTAGGGATACACTGGTCTAAGTCTAGGATTGTTCTTCATATAAATAGGTGTTGATTCAAATACTTCATCTCTGTAATCTGTACTCAATTGAATCAAATATATACCTCATTCAAAATCCAAGACTAACCATCTTGGTAAAGGACGTAGATCTTTTAACAGATCGAACCATTCCAAATCATTGTGTCATTTACTTACTGCACTCTTCATTTCTGCAAATTTACTTTAAGTCTTGTTCATCTTGTTATTATTGTTCATATTAATCTTGTTTGTTTTTTAGAGTTTGATCTTTCAGATTTATGAATTACTGTGAATTGTGTTTGTTTGTCTACCTCATTACCTAAGTTAAAATCTGACTAACTTATCATTTGCCAACAAATCTCTAAGACACAAGTTTTCAATCTCTCAACCTACCTCACTCTTACCTACCGCATTTCTACCTACCGCATTACTGTAAGTACCCCAATCTGAATTTGACCTACTTTAGAGGAATTCTTGGTACCATTTAGGGATAAACCAATGGGACAGGACCTCACTAGGATAAACCTAATATTCCAGTATTGAACTGGAACTAAACTTAGAAAAATCCAGAAGCTCGCCAAGTCGAGTCATACGATGGTTTGGGTACTTGAGGGATTGAGCCGTACGGCTATGTTGGGCACCCTCAGTCCCTATAAATTGAACCCCATGCTGATCATTTCAGAGGGGGAGAAAACGTTTTGTGCGTTGATACTCTGCCAGTTTGAGAGCAAAAACTGTGAATGATACACATTTGAGTGAAAAGTGAGGAAGATAGGCTATAACCATCATAGGTGAGCCTCCTTCTCCCCATCTTCTTCTTCATCTCAAACTCTTTTTGTTATTGTTCATATTACTTGTTTACTTTGTGTTATTTCTTATTATTCTTGCAAGTCTTGTCCATTTCAAGCACTATATATATATATATATATATATATATATATATATATATATATATTATACAAGTCTTGTCTTCTCAAGCTATATATATTATTGTTATATATATATGTATTATGATTATATATGTACATTGGAACCAAATCATGAGGTGATTCAAGGTTCCCTTTATGCCTTGTGTATGATTATGGGGTAAAACCTAAAGATGATCATGGTTTGTTAAGTTTTATGTTGATTTTGTTCTTGTTTGGCCATGAGAGTCATGATTGGGTAATAAAGTTTCAATCTTTATCATCCCAACCATGACCTAGCCATAAAATCACCAAACATGGGACATAAAGATTCAATCTTTATGTTACATTTTTGTTTCTAAAGGTTTAATCTTGCATAATAAGTCCATTTTGATGGTAAAGTTTCAATCTTTACTCATCAAATGGTCATTTTGGCCCAAATGGCATGTTCATCAACTTTCTCAAAATTTCCCCAATGATTGTCTTGATCACACCCAAAACCTTTGTTTTTGGTGTCTAATTTGTGATCAATGACATAGGGATGATTAAATCCATGTTTTTGATGAAGAAAATAATTGAAAATGATCATCACAGTCCAGTTTCAGCAAGAACATTATGTTTTGCCTGAAACTGGACAGTTTTCTGATAAACTGTCAAAACCCCTGGAATGCTCTCCCTAGCCGTATGGCTACTTTGGACAGGGAGTGAATTTTCCAGTTTCTTCCCTTTCTGACTGAAATGTTTGCAAAATAACCTTTTTCTGTTAAATAATTAACCAGTTTTGTTAAAATGTCAGTTTCTCCCATTTTTGAAATACACACACACACACACATGCACGTTTGTTAACTAACGTTAGGGAGACTCGGTCCTATCCGAGGCAACTTGGGTGACGTAAAACTTTTCCCAAGGCGTAACCTGACCTCCGAACTAATAGAATCTCTAACCTTTCCATTTGTTGGGTTAAATAATTAACAAATGTGGCGACTCCATTATGTTTTGCGTGGTAACCGTGTTTGGCTTTTCGCCCTTCGAAACGAAAACCCTTCGTTTCCTTCGTCACGGGGCGGGATCCTTACAGTGGCGACTCCGCTGGGGAGTAAAGTGTTTGCAAACTTCTTTTTAGAAGCTTTGAGGACACTTTTGTGTGGGTCAAACTCCCGTCCCCTATTTTTGTTAACTTTTGTGTTTGTTTTGTGTGTGCTGTTTTTCTGTTTGAATATTCTGGAGTGGAAACTGTTCTGGAAATGCAATAAACTGGGTCTTGATGATCAGAAGTTGAAAAACTGCAAAAAATAATTGCCAGGGTGCTATAGCCGTACGTCTATGTTGGGCAGGGAACATAATGTTTCAAAATTTAACAATTTTGTGAAGGGCAGAAACATTCTGTGTCCCTTTTGCTTCTGCTTATCCAGGTTCTAAATTTACAGATTTGTTTGTGCACATTACCTTCTTATTTTTTAGCCAAAACTTGGTTTTTAAAGCTTGGTTATGCACAAGTCATTTTGGACATAAAATTGGGTTTTTAAGGCCTCCTTGTGCATAACCCTTCTTGTAAAGATATTGAATCCTTTTGTTGTGCACAACTTGTTTTGCAAATGGTTTTCAAAAGGATTGTTTCTTGTGAAGTTTTGATTTCAAAGATTTTTTTTGGTTGTGCACAATTTGTTGTATGTACAAGTTTTGGCTTTGTTTGTTCATATGATTCTTGCATGATTGCTTGTGTAAATAGCTTATTCATTCTTGCTCATTTTTGTTGATTATGCTTATTCATGCTTGTTCATATGTTGATTATACATTGCTCATGATGTTAAGACGAATCGAAAAATTCTATTTTAACTCAAAAGAGAACATAGAATGGCTTCACACTACGCGCACTTGACCTTGCACGTTCCAAATGCCCTTTAAACCCGGGATGGAAGCCAGATGCAGCTTGATTGGTGCTCTTGTGTCCTTCTAGCGCGCACGGGTCCATTCCACCTCCCCTTCCGAGCTGAGTCAACCACACTTTTTCGTGACACACAAATATCATGACTTCGGTTGGTTTTTGGTCTAGCTCACGTTACCACGTCCCTAATACGTGTCTGAGATTAATTGTGGCCAAGTTAATGCCCGAGTCACGACTCCTTATTAAAGCAAGTGTGACCATGGTCAACTTTGACCCGATCCTTGACTTATGCGTTAATGTTGGCTATAATTGACCTAAGTCATGTATTATGGATAGGGTGATGCTGTGTTGTCGAGCCTTAATGAATGCTTCATACTAATCATCCTTAAGCCCACGAATAAGAATTGAGATCCCTCACCAAAGATGAGGTTATGCCGGAAGTCCCTTATGTCCCTAAGACGAATATCGATCTTAACCGGGGCTTAATCATGATTGGAATGGCTCACGCATTGGGAATATTGCGATGCACTAGACCCTAGGTTCATTTCTTTTGGTCGGTGGAAGCCGCTTGCCCTATACGACCCTCGCCCGGGACAGTCCATCCTTGGGGGTGTGCAAGGCAGGTGAAAAACGAGGGGTCTATAGGCGTAGTGATGGCCTCCACTGATCTAGGATGTAGAATAGTTGCGAAAAAGAAGAGAAATCTTTTCCAACCAATTAGGAATAAAACGTGTTTTAAGTAAACATGAACAATAAATGTTAAGCCTTTGAACTATGCACTAACGTTTGTTCGTGTGACGAAACTGCCTAAGAATGATCAAAAGAATAAACGAAAAATTCTTTATCCTGAAAACAAAATTTGCTAAATTCATCAAACGCATGGCTTGGTCTTCCCCCCCCCCCCCCCAAAAGGGTCAAACTCGTTTCTCTCAATGAGTCAAAATCTCGTTTGTGTCAAGTCCCCGCCTTACTCAAAGCATGGCTTTTCGAGATTCTTTCCACGGTGCCCTTACGGCTTGTCGGTCCTTTGTGCTATAGGAAGCAATGGAAAGCAAATCCCAAGTGATTGAGGTAGATATCCGGTTGGATGCACAGGCCCGGCTGGAAGGCAGGGTGAAACTCCTAGAAAGGACGGTGAAAACGATGAGGGATCAAATACAAAAGTCAGAGGTCGATCGCAATGAAGCGATCAAGGTGGTTCAACAGCTCCGGAAGGAGATCAAAGAGGTACTCCATAAAAAGGTTGAGGAGCTATGGGAAAAGGGTGGTGAGAGACTCAGGAAAGACCTTGAGGAAAAGTACGATCGCCGGTACGAGCTCCTACATAGCCGAGCGGAATTGACGGACGAATTAGAAAGGCACAACTCAAGGAACACCCGAGAATGTCTCCATGAAATTGTGAAATCCATTGAGGAGATAAAAAAATCCTCAGAGAAGTCGTCCTCCTCACCAAGGACCATCCCCGACCGCTAGGTCCAAAATGAGCAAGAGTCTCGTGATCAACTCTAACCCGTCACAGTATCCCATGGGAAGCCCACGGCAGTTGTGGGAGGATTTCACCCCCACGGAAAGGGAGCTTACTACCATTGGTTCCATGAGCTAGGAATGCCCAGAAAGCAAATATTGGATCATTTACTCAAGATCGGTAAGATCGAGCTCCTCATCCGGCACGTGATATAGACCGAACCGATCGGAGCTCTCCACGATCCAAAGCAGCACTGCAAGTACCACCAGGCCTCGGGTCATTCTACGAATGCTTGCCTCACCTTGAGAAATCATATCCAAGCGCTCATCGACGAAGGTGTCATCACCAAGCAAGGAGACAAATGGGTTTGAGGAGGAAATGTAAGGAGGTGGAACAAGGAAAGAAAGAATTTTTAGGAGTGGCTTAGTGTCTAGGTTCTAGAGGGTCCCCAAAATCCGTTGTGGACATAGTCTTTTGTCTTTTTTGCTTTTCCAAAAGGCCCTGCGAGGCAAGAGTATGTAAAGAGCCACGAGGTTGACCATGTTTGAGTCAATGAATGGTGGAATGGTCGAGTCAATGTAATCAATAGTCGAGTCTAAAGTTATAAAAATTGAGTCTTCCATGAAATGAAATGAATCATTTTTACTTCTATTCTCTCTAGACTTGAGGCATTATTTGAAAATTACATTAACTCTCGGAATCGCTTTGATTAATGTTTCCAAATGATTGCTATGTCCCCAAAATGACGAGTTGACTCCCCAAACGTAACAGTCACCAACGACTCATTAAAGGATGAATGGACCTAAACATAAAAGGGTGCTAAATTCAAACGATTAATCTTGATGTGAATGAATGTTGTGATCAATTGACATGAAGAAAACCATTAATGGAAAATCTTCCCCCATACACTCTCCCGATACACAAGCCCATACATCTTTCTGAGATAAATCCCTGATACACGCCAAAGTCATCCCGAGACAGTGAAAAAGTGAGGGCGTTGTTGCTCAACCACCAAGGTTTAACCGTGATCACGTGTGCGCAATCAGGCAAAGGGCTTCCCGGACTTTCAAAGTCAGCCCAAAGTGAAAGGCACACTGCCAAGGGGATACAAAGGAGCTAATACCCGAGAAAGCGAGCTAGGGCTAGTGTTCACCTCCTCCTAAAAAAAAAGAGGAAAAGGAAGTGAATGTAAAAAAAAAAAAAAAAAAAAAAAAAATTGAATGATGAGAGAAGAAAATGAATGAATGGAAAGGAGGAGAGGAAATAGCAAAAAGGAATGTTTGCCTCAAAAGGCTCGTTCACCCCAAGAGGTCCATCTCGGGGAGATTGCCGCAAAGCAAAGTGAGCAATAATGTCCTCTGAGACAGCAAAAGGAAACCAATCCCGGCAAAAGCTGCCCAAAGGCAGAACTACGGCGACCTGAGCTCCTCATATTGAAGGGAACGGAGGCAACCTTCGGGTCCGGTCATAGCGTGAAATGAATCCATCGAACCTCGGTCCTCCCAAAATGACCCGGTTCTCTTCCCTTGGTCCTGTGAATGACCAACCTCCCGGATAATGACTAATTCCTCCTAAACATACTTTGATCTTGCCATTGATCAAATCTGAATCTCAAATGATCACAACATTTATGCATGTTAAGGATAATTGCTTGAATTTTGACCTAATACTGAACACGGTCCATTCGAGCAACCGTTTTGATGGCATTAATTAAGGCTGATTTCGAATGCCTCGACAAGTCTTCTTTTCCACATCTTAGGAAAGATTCAAACACGTGAATTTCAGTCCATAGGCTTCCTTCCTCAGAAAAGGGACTCACTCCCGTAAATGCCTATGTGTGTCTACTCGTGTGAGCAAGCGTGATTTGTTCTTGTCTATGTCAGAGTCAAGTATTGCTCTTGTCCGTGTCAGAGTCAACTAGGCCACTCCTAGAAAGAGAAGATGGTGGGAAATGTGAGAAAGGGAAAAGTGATATGATTCGATGCTTAGGGAGAAGAAACCCGTGAGAAGAGCGAACCGCGTCCCGAACAGACCCAAAGGGAAAGGGTGAGACCCGATGAATAGTTCCGGGCGAAGGCAAAACATTGGGGCTGGCAAGCCATGACTGTGAAACCCGAGGAATAATTCCCGGTAAGGCAAGACACTGGGGCTAGTGAGCCATGACCGTGAAACCCGAGGAGTAGTTCCGGCAAGGCAACGCACTGGGGCTGGCGAGCCATAATCGTGCAATGGAAGGACCAACGAAGAGTCATGCTTTGGGTAAAACGGTTTGATTCAAATAAGTTCTCCCATCTATCAAAACTCCCTAAAAGTCCTCAGAAAGTTTGGTCAAAAATTCAACCATGCTTGTATGATCCGTACGCCTGGTTTTTCCCTGTGAAAAATTTCATATCATCAGCTTGTATCAGCTGATTTCCCATAAGTGAAACTCATTTTCACTTGTTTAAAAACCTGTCAGATACGTGTCAAGGTCCAAATAATTGAGTCCAAACACGTTTCGGGAATCCCCGACAGTCCAGAAATGACCACAAAGCCCTCTCGAGGCCCAAGCTATGCATAAATGGTGAATTTACAAATAAAAGGGACAATGTTTTAAACAACCAAAGATAACAAATTTTCATACATTGTTTTTGAATAAAACAAATCAAAAGAAAAATTGTTCAGGTTGGTGCATCCTAATCTGAGTCCGGATAAGGGTCCTCCGGAGGCGAATGAACCCTCTCCAAAGGACGAGGTGGGTACATGCTGGGGTCAAAGAAGAAAATGGACTCAGCCATGCTTGAGCCTTCACCCGAAGAGGATTGACCCGGGCAGTCCCTTGATGGACGTAAGACCAGGTTTGTGAAATTAACATGGCCGTACTTCGTAAGTCCAGTTAAGAATGTGAGAATTAGCGTTAACCCGACCGCGCCTCGTAAGTCCAGGTTAAGAGTTTGAATTTGTGAAGTTAACGTGGCCGTTCTTCGTAAGTCCAGTTAAAAATATGAAAAACTGTCCTCTGGCGGTCAGGAATGACATAAGTCCATTAGGTTTCGTTAGATTTACCCTTTGGATGTCCGGCATGATGTAAGACCATTAGGTTAGTGAGATTATGTTCTTTAGCCGTCCGACATGACGTAAGACCATTAAGTTTAGTGAGATTATGTCCTTTGGCGGTCCGGTGTGACGTAAGACCATTAGGTTTTGTGAGATTTGTCCTTTGGCAGTCCGGAATGACACAAGTCCATTAGGTTAGACCTGTCCTTTGGTTGTCCGGCGTGACGTAACACCATTAGGTTAGTGAGATTATGTCCTTTGGCCGTCCGACGTGACGTAATACCATTATGTTTAGTGAGATTATGTCCTTTGGCGGTCCGGTGTGACGTAAGACCATTAGGTTTTGTGAGATTCGTCCATTGGCCGTCCGGCGTGACGTATGCCCATTAGGTTCGGTGAGATTCATCCTTTGGCCGTCCGGCGTGATGTAAGACCATTAGGTTTTGTGAGATTCGTCCTTTGGCAGTCCAGAATAACACAAGTCCATTAGGTTAGACCTGTCCTTTGGCCGTCCAGCGTGACGTAAGACCATTAGGTTAGTGAGATTATGTCCTTTGGCCGTCCAGCGTGACGTAAGACCATTAGGTTTAGTGAGATTATGTCCTTTGGTGGTCCGGTGTGACGTAAGACCATTAGGTTTTGTGAGATTCGTCCTTTGGCCGTCCGGCGTGATGTAAGTCCATTAGGTTCGGTGAGATTCGTCCTTTGGCCGTCCGGTATGACGTAAGACCATTAGGTTAGTGAGATTATGTCCTTTGGCTGTCTGGCATGATGTAAGACCATTAGGTTAGTGAGATTATGTCCTTTGGCCATCCGGCATGACGTAAGACCATTAGGTTAGTGAGATTATGTCCTTTGGCGGTCCGGTGTGACGTAAGACCATTAGGTTTTGTGAGATTCGTCCTTTGGCAGTCCGGAATGACACAAGTCCATTAGGTTGGACCTGTCCTTTGGCCGTCCGGCGTGATGTAAGACCATTAGGTTTAGTGAGATTATGTCCTTTGGCGGTCCGGTGTGACGTAAGACCATTAGGTTCGGTGAGATTCGTCCTTTGGCTGTCCGGCGCGACGTAAGTCCACTAGGTTAAGTGAGATTCGTCCTTTGGCGATCTGGTGTGACATAAGACCATTAGGTTCTGTGAGATTATATCCTTTGGCCGTCTGGCATGATGTAAGACCATTAGGTTTAGTGAGATTATGTCCTTTGGCGGTCCGGTGTGACGTACGACCATTAGGTTTTATGAGATTTGTCCTTTGGCAGTCCAGAATGACACAAGTCCATTAGGTTAGACCTGTCCTTTAGCCGTCCGGCGTGCGTAAGTCCATTAGGTTCGGTGAGATTCATCCTTTGGCCATCCGGCGTGACGTAATTAGGTTAGTGAGATTATTCCTTTGGCGGTCCGGCGTGACGTAAGACCACTAGGTTCTGTAAGACTTGTCCTTTTGCCGTCCGGCGTGACGTAAGTCCATTTGGTTCTGTGAGGTTTGTACCTTGGCCATCCGGCGTAGCGTAAGACCATTGGATTTTGTTGACCCGGCCGAACTTCGTAAGTCCAGGGTAGAAAGTGAAATCGTGAAAGTCCCGGCCATACCTCGTAAGTCCAGGATGAAAGTTAAGATGTTATTTGCCTCGGCAGCCCTTGGTAGGGCGTAAGACCAGTATAGTCATGATTAGGTTAAGAAAACCTTTGTCCTCCGAGAGTGGCCAAGTTAGTGAAAACCTATCATTGTGACGGCAGTCTAGAGGGACGTAAGACCAGTTTGTGTAGTCGACCCTCCGCCATGAGAAAAGTTGACCAAATTGACCAATGTTTCCCGGCAGTCCTTAGTCGGACATAAGACCAGTTACACTCGAGTCGACCCTCTCCTGATAGATCCTAGTCGATCGAGCCCAACCTCTGAGCCATGCCCATTCCTTGAGTCGACCCTCTCCGATAGAGCCAAGTCGATCGAGCCCAGCCTCTGAGCCATGCCCATTCCTTGAGTCGACCCTCTCCGATAGAGCCAAGTCGATCAAGTCTAGGCTCTGAGCCATGCCCATTATTTGAGCCTCTGAGCCATGCCATCCCCCTTAGTCAACCCTCTCCGAATAGAGCCAAGTTGACCAAGTCCGGCCTTTGAGCCATGCCTGTTTAGGAAGGGATGAATGAATATCCACCTAAGGCCCATAGGTGTGAGTAGCCTTAAAATCTCTCACCCGAACTATGTTAGGCTTGATTCCCTCGAATAGGGATACGTAGGAATCCTATACCTCTAGGTCCAACCATAGAACAAATCGGCCAAGCCGTCCTCCCATCAGATTGGGATGCTTATTTTGTTGACAACCCCGCTTTCTTCAAAAGTGACGTTACCGAGGGGCTCTGTAAGTACCCCAATCTAAATTTGACCTACTTTAGAGGAATTCATGGTACCATTTAGGGATAAACCAATGGGCCAGGACCTCACTAGGATAAACCTAATATTCTAGGACTTAACTGGAATTAAACTTAGAAAAATCCAGAAGCTCACCAAGTCGAGTCGTACGGATGGTTTGGGTACTTTAGGGGTTGAGCCGTACGGCTACGTTGGGCACCCTCAGTCCCTATAAACTGAACCCCATGCTGATCATTACAGAGGGGGAGAAAACGTTTTGTGTGTTGTTACTCTGCTAGTTTGAGAGCAAAAACTGTGAGTGATACACATTTGAGTGAAAAGTGAGGAAGATAGGCCATAACCATCATAGGTGAAGCCTCCTTCTCCCCATCTTCTTCTTCATCTCAAACTCTTTTTGTTATTGTTCATATTACTTGTTTACTTTGTGTTATTTCTTATTATTCTTGCAAGTCTTGTCCATTTCAAGCACTATATATATATATATATTATACAAGTCTTGTCTTCTCAAGCTATATATTTTATTGTTATATGTATATGTATTATGATTATATATGTACATTGGAACCAAATCATGAGGTGATTCAAGGTTCCCTTTATGCCTTGTGTAAGATTATGGGGTAAAACCTAAAGATGATCATGGTTTGTTAAGTTTTATGTTGATTTTGTTCTTGTTTGGCCATGAGAGTCATGATTTGGTGATAAAGTTTCAATCTTTATCATCCCAACCATGACCTAGCCATAAAATCACCAAGCATGGGACATAAAGATTCAATATTTATGTTACATTTTTGTTTCTAAAGGTTTAATCTTGCATACACCACTCAGAGTCCCATAATTGTCATCAAGGCGTAGGCTAATAGCATAGGATTCATTTTTTCAACGAAAAGGTAGTCTCGTTGAAAGGAGAAAAAAGGTCTGAGAAATTGGCGTCTCCAAACCTGGAATCCCATAATTGTTATCAAGGCGTACGCTAATAACATAGGATTCACACCCAAAGCACCCTATGGTCACTGAGGCTTAAAAGTAAGTACCTCTATGGTCATTCCGGCACCAACAAAACTGAAGACGGTTCGTCATCAACAACACGGTATATTCAGAATTGCGACAAGGACATTGATTCCTCAGTATGGATTGCAACTGGAGACGGTTCGTCATCACCAACAAGGTATATTCAGAATTGGGTCAAGGACATTGATTCCTCAGTATGGGTTACTCTCTAAACTCTAAACTTTACTTACTCCAAGTACTGTTTTAAAAAATGATTTTCAAAATACCTCAAGTGAACGTTTTGTGTGTTTTTTGGAGTCGAACTACGTTTAGTCTGATTTCCTTCCAAGGAATACGTAGGCAGCTTTTCAGCACGACCATACCCTTAGTTTTAAATGGTGTCTTTTCTATCGACGACGTTACTTCATTCATAAGTATCATCACCGAGGGGCTCTGTAGGCACCCCAGTTTGAACGTTCATTCATAATCACACTACTTCTGTGTCTCACCTTTGATTTGGGTCGAAACTCGTTAAGTTTGACATGTCTCGTTAAGTTTCTGACTGAATTCGTTAGTTAGGGGCCAAAATGGACATTAAAAATTCTGAAGAGGTAAAAATTGTGATTCAAACACAAGATGCCTCGTACGAGACATCTAATGTCTCGTACGAGACATCCCCCTTGACAGACGGGTTTTCAGCAGTTTCCTTGTTGGCTTCAACCCCGTTTCTTGGCAAACAATCCTTAATTCGAGAAAGATTGAAAGGACGATCTGAGAGTCCAAATTCAACCTCTTGAGAATTAAGTCTTTTATTCCTATCCAAAATTACCTCCTTGACTTGATCCCAAAGTCTTTAAACCCTATAAATATAGAGGTCCTTAACCAAATCATGGGTAATCATTGGTAATCAATCATTGGCAATCAAAGGGACACTCAAATTCTGATCAAAACACTCCGATAATCAGCCTCTCTCCCTCACCCATGAAATTCACCACTCCACAACACAATTCAAGTCAAGTTCTTTGGATCATCAAGGCTTTTTGTCAAGGCCATCCATAGGATTCTCGAAGAACGCTTAGGTAACTCCTTTGTTTTCCTCTCTTCTCATCTCCTTCTTTGCTTCGAAGTAGTGTGTTTCCATCAAAAGGATTAGCCTAGAGCCTCTCCAATCCATGGAGATGGACTCGAAGAACATGATCCGACATTCCAAATAAATAAGAAATTATTTTTTTGGCTTCTTTAGTACATGTTTTGCATAATTTTAAAGATGATGATGATGATGATTTCGTATGCAAGACCGATCCTAGATCGGGTGGATTAGGTGCTCCTTGACCTTCCCAATCCATAACGTAACCCCCAAACTCAAGAATTTCACGGTCCGTGTTCCGTTAAATATGGTGGCGACTCACAACAAATCGAGCAACAATCAAGTCCTTGCAACCAAACCCCTCAAACCAACGGCCCAAAGGAAAAAGGACGCGCGCGCTCACACTTTTGCTCGGCTAAAGAGAGGCTTAAAGGTCACCCCGGCATGTAGTCGTGAACTACGCCACAGGCTGAGGTTTACCGCTTCAGAAGAGTCAAGGTCGAGTGGAGCTTGAAACTTCCTAGGAAGGGCCTCGACGGGTTCGAGGTTATGAACTTGTGCAACTCGATAGTGAGCAATTAATAGGAATTTGTGCACGTAGTGTGAGGTCAAACACATATGACAAAATATTTTATTTTATTTTATTTTTAGAAAAAAAAAAGAAAAGCAAATAAGCACATAATTACAACTTTCGAGTCACCCGTGTGACCGATTAAAAGAAAACATAAAAAAACAAAACAGTTAAGGGGTCTAAATCATTCCTGATGCAGGCAACTGTGCCCACACCCCATTATTCTGCCCAGTTCTGGGAACCTGTTCATGTTCTGGAAAACTTCCCAGAAGCGCGCGCCTCTGGCCTGTGATATGGGAAGCACGCGACTTACACACAGTAGCTGAGAGGCGCCCGCTTTTGGGTAAACCTGTCAGACATATGGACTTAGGGGATTACCCTGGTCCTGAATATGCTTTGGAACCCCTGCAGAAATGGTTAGAACGGAAAAGGAAGAATAGGAAGAACACATATGAAGCGGGCGATTCTGGGCACTGATGTGAGACGCGCACGCCTTAGGCCAAGAAGGCCAGACGCGCGCGCTTCCCACCGTCAGAAACCAGAATGCCCAGAAATTGTAGACTATGAACAAAATGCAAGTTTAACCCTCAAACGTCCCCAGCGGAGTCACCACTGTAGATACCCCGGGTCGGGCAACCCACATACTTTAGGCTCGAGCGGGTGGATTATCCTAGGATGTCTATTTGGTTTTAGAATTTAGAGTCGCCACCTATGTTTTAGAGGAACATAAGAAAAACCTAATAATTAGCCTATGTTTTGTTACGAAAACCGGAGATTCGTGTATTGAGGTTCGGTGGTTAGGTTACGAAATGGAAAGTACTTAAACACCTATTTTTCCCAACTAACGTTGGTCTTGCTTGTTCATAATCTACATGATAAAAAATGTTTTCTTCCTATACTTTGAAAATGAGATTTAAGGGGTTAAAAAGGGGTTGAATATGGGGAGATAACTCCTTGGCCAACTTCAATGTAGTGAAGTGGCCTTTGGTGTCATGTCCCAAAATGGTTTGGGTTGATTGCACACTTTGATAAAATAAAAGAAGAGAAATAGAGATGAGATAGAGAGAAGAGAGAAAAGTAAGAGTACCTAAACTTCAAGTAGCTTCAAGGGTGTTTTTGGAGAATCCCTTGAGAAAGCTCTAAAAGTGTTTGTGTATAGTTTTCTTATGTTGAAAAAGTCCTCCTCTTTGAAATGGTGAAGAAGAGGGGTTTTTATAGTTGACAAGGGGATGTTTTTTGTGCCAAAACAGAGTCACAAAGAGGGAATTCCCGGGCAAAATCTTGTAAATTAAGCAAGGGAGGGATTCTTGGAGAGAATCTGTAACTGACGCCCAGAAGCGCGTGCCTCCGGCCATTTGGGGCGGAAGGCACACGCGTCTCACCTTTAGAGGAAGAGGCGCGCGACTCTGAGAAGACAATTTTGACAGAATGGACAGGAAAATTAGAACTATTATTCAGTTTAGTCCCTGCACTTAACGGAGTCAGTCATGAACTTAACGGAAGTAACAGAAACTAACGAAAAACACTTAAAACAAGAAGAAACAAAAAATCAAATGTGCAATCGGGGTGAGAGGTCCAAGGCGGGGTGTCTACAGACTGCAACAGGCACATCTGAAAAATGGAGTAGCACAGGAGAAATGTGGAACCTTGGCCTGGGCTGAGTGTCAAGAATGGGCCGACCCAGACCGGCAAAAATGTGGGAATGATCTGGCTGAATGTATAATACCAGGAGATGGGTCTGGAGTTAGGTTGGATGGACTACGGGCGCCAAGGTAGTGATCTGCAGCTGCTATGGTGTTTATGTTGGGTTTCCTGGCATCATGTGCAGCGGAAGGAATTTGCATAATTAAAACCCAAAGTGTAGAGATATATGCATGACAATAATTTTAAGAAGATGAAGCCAAGAACACTAACCTCTTGAAGATCGAAAATAAGAACACGAACATTAGGTGCTAAAGCAAACACCCTCTATCGGTATCCACACATCGAACGGACTCAAGAACACCTTTTTGATTGACTTCTAGGTCTAGGCTTGAAAAACATGATGAAATGATTTCTTCCTTGGGATTATTTTGCCCCATAACATTATATAGTTTGATGATTTAAAATCATAAAACTAATAACCCACTCTCACTATATGTTATTGTTTCTCAAACAATGGCTTTTTGATTTCTAAAATCAAGCTCTTGGTTTCCTAAACCCGGATGCCTCATTACATAGTGAACAATGACCTAATTTTGGTAGGTATTAGACATCTTTTCGTGCAAGAAAAGAAAACCTAGAAAAATCAGTCAGCGGGCGAAAGTGGCCTCGTGGCCAACCTTTCCAAATGGCATTGTTGGCCGCGTGGCCAAGTCCTCCATATGGCGATGTTGGCCGCATGGCCATGTACGCCAATATGTCAAAAGTGGCCACATGTCCATGTCCTCCAAAATGTCATTTTTAAGCCTTTTCATTCCGTTTTATGTGTGTGACCCAATAGAATTGTACTATTTTGTCAACGCTCCCGATATAATCATAAGTCATAAATCATAAGCGGACTCTCGCAAGTCATTATAACTACCCAAATAGTACAACTTTGAAATTCTGATGTTTCCTAAATAGAACATATCACATTCCCTTTGTCACATGATATCATATTAAACGTAAGTCATGGTCCATGTCAACTTATATTGTCAGATGTTTTTCTCGATCCTAAGTAAAATGATATGAGCAAATGACATTGATCTAATAAATTCATTTGAATGTGCCACCCATTTCATCAATTATACTCATCGAGTGGCCTAAGTAGATATCTCTCCGAAGAGGGACAAATCATATCTTGACTTATCATTCTTCTCTACAAGAATCCGATTATGCCAATCATAGCATTTATAACTACCGGTTAAAGGTAGTGTTTGACTACGTCAAACATAACATTCATCATGTGGAAGACCATGATAATCTCAGGTCTAAGGATATCAAATGATATAACTATATAATATTTAATTATGACATTTAACCATGACATAAATCTCATAGCGGGTCATGTCTAGTACATTATTCACCATCAAGTACCCATAAGTTTAATTGTATCACATACACATAATCATCATATGATTATCTATTAAACTTATACTAGTTATTCATAAGTACTAGGGACGGAGATTATTATATAAACATGAAAAAGATATAATAATCAAGGTTGTTATCTCTATAACAAATGAAGACATGACATAACATAAGGCCTTTCTCAAGAGCCTAGGGCATAATCTTCAAAAATCTCCTACTTGTACTAGGCCCAATTCAACGTGTATCTAATACACATTGAGCTAGCTTATGACCATCATAATAGAATGTGGAAGAACATATGTAAGTAGATTATCCTTGTTATTGTCTCTTGGTATTTTACATATCTTGACATCTTCCTTATCAACGATTTCTTGTAGAGATGGAAACGTCTGAGTGTATGTTTGGATTATTGATGTGTCCTTGGCACCTTAGCTTGTGCAATAATCGTTATTGTCACAATAAAGATCCATAAGTATTAGTGACACATGAAACAATTTCTAGTTTCACTAATGAACATTTTTATCGAAACAACTTCTCTAGTTACATCTCATGCAACTATATACTCAACTTTTGTTCGTATAATTATTTATGGTGTATTTGTTTGGAAATAGTCCTACAAATAGCATCTTTATTAAACTTTTTTTCATACTGCAATCTTTAATCATCCTTATCGATGTGGAAGCTTGTATCTATGTAACCATTTACAAGATCATCTTTCATTTTAACAAGCATCAAGAATGCATCCTAGTTCTTCTCAAGTATATAAGGATGTTCTTGATCATTATCTATTGACTTTCACTAGGATATGATTGGTATCTTCTCATCACACTCCAAGTATACGAGACAATTGATCTTAGTACATAACATGATATTCATGATAGATCCAATTGTCGAAGCATATAGAATACTAATCATGTATTCTTGCTAATTAGTCTTCCAATAAGACTAAGTCTTGCCAAGAATAATGTAATGAGTCATCTTTGCAATTTTTCTCTCTAAGTGTCTTGCATACTGAACTTTTCAGTACCTTTGTTTATTTAAGTATTTTGAAACAAACCAATCAATCTCTTTAGGTCTATCTCTACAAATCTAAATTCCAAGGATATAAGTAGATTTTGCATAAATCTTTCATTAAGAAACTCTTTCGTATGAGCTATATGTAAACAACATATAAGACTTTAGAAATAAGATTATGCTCCCACTAATTTTCTTTAAATCACAAGTATCATCTTTGATGAATTTCAAACTCATTGAATGTATCATCAAAATGATTATTCCTACTCCAAGAAGCTTGCTTCAATCCATCTCATGGATTTCTACAACTTGCATACGTTATTAGAATTTTTGGGGTTAACAAAACCTTCAGGTTGTATTGAACACATCCTTAAGTAAGTTTCTATTAAGAAACGTTGTTTTGACATCCATTTTCCATATTTCATGGTCGCAATATGAGGTTATGAGAATTAGAATTCTAATTTCTTTAAGCATGACTACGGGTGATACGGTTTCATCATAATCAATATTATGAATTAACATTCTCAATTAGTAGTGCTTTATAAGTATGCACCTTTGTGATACATGTCTGCTTTCTTCAAGAAAACTCAATTCTACATTATGGTTCTTAGGCCTTCGGGTAGAACAATCAAGTTCCAAAATTGATTTTCATACATGGATTGCATTTTAGATTGCATGACTCAAAGTCATTGATCTAAATCGAGGGCAAACTTTGCATCTTGATAGGTGGTAGGTCAATCATTCTTAATGATATCTTCCTTATTAGTTTCTATTATGAGAGATCAACAATTCATGTTATAGATAGTATCATATCATATATACAAATAACTTGTGTATACTTGAACGAATTTCCACAACTCCTTATGATATTTTGTTCAACGTTCTTCTTAGGTTCTATGTTATTTCTCGGGTCTCGAACCCTTCGAGATATATATTTTACTCCCACTGATTCTTTTGGAGATAAAATATTTATCCAGAAAAGCATCATCTTAAGCAACAACCAATTTTTTTCTCATAAGTAAAATAATAGCCTTAAGATTCCTTAGGATATCTCATGAAAATATTTTTATTTATTTTGAGTGTGATCTTGTCCTAGACAAGCCTTTTCACAAAAGTTTCAAATTCACAAATCTTCATAAAAGACAAACTAGGGTTTCTTTCATTCCATATCTCATATGGTATCTTTAGTGTTGGGTTTCGATCAAACATGCGCAGCGGAATTTAGCATTTAAAATTTTGAAACCCAAAGCCATGGATCCGTTCATATGATTAAATCAAATACAACATAAGAATAAAGGAATAAACTAACCCTTGATGGCTATCAAATTCTCTTGGTCTTTGGTGGAGGTTTGAAGACTTGATCACGATCACAAAGCTTGAACACGAACTTTGAAGATGATGATTTTCACCCTCTAGCGGTATCCACACTTCGAACGAATATCAAAGGAGCTTCTTTGATCTTGGTTGCTAGACCAAATTGTGAAACACTTTTTCACAATCAAAAGAACTATATGGAATTTATTTTGTGTATTATTTTGTTCTTCAACCAAGAATGTCTTGGAACAAAATAAACCCTCTCTCAAACTCTTTGAGACTCACAAAATCATTAGCCTAGAGTGCTGGCCGAATTTGGTCTTTTATACACAAGTATGACCTATTCCAAATAGGAAACTTGTGTCAAAATCCGTCCAAAATTCGTTTCCTAATCAAATTAGGAATCTGCCACCCGACAGTACTATGCGGCCGCCCAGAATGCACTGTGCGGTCGCACAACTATCTGAAACAAACTAGTACAAATCTGAGCTAAGTGTGCGGCCGCCCAGTCCATTATGTGCGGTCGCCCACTTCCCCAGAAAGTCCAGAATTTCCAAAATTCCAATGTAGTCCTTTTAAAGATTCGTTCTATTGTGTGTGACCCTCTAGGATTATACTAAGTTGGCAATGAGTTCAAACATGAAACCATAAGATATGATTAGGTTCTAGCAAACCGTCATACCTACCCAATTAGTATAACTAGATACAAGTTCGCATTCCTCTTAGAGTATGTCATAATCCTTTTGTCCACGATATCATTGAATACAAGTCATGGTCAAAGAGTCAACTTGTTTTGTTCAATACTTTCTCGATTCCGAATATGTTGATAATCCAAATGACATTGATCCAATCAATTCATTTGAGTCCGGCCGAACATTTCATCAACATCATTCCTACGAGAGGCCCAAGCTTGACATCTCTCCGAGGAGGGACAAATCCATTTAGCTTATTATTCTTCTCTACGTGAATCCGATTATGCCAATCATACCCTTTATAACTACTCGGTTAAAAGTAGCGTTTGAATATGTCAAACATAATGTTCATCAAGTGGAAGACTATAATAACTTCATGTCTAAGGATTCAAATGACATAACTAATATGAGATATATGTATGACATAGACCATGACATAAATCTCATAGAGCGGGTCATGTCCAGTACCTTGTTCCAAACAAGTACCCATAAATCTAACATGATCATCCCATGATCATTTAGCCTTTATACTAGTGCTTAATAAGTACTAGGGACGGAGATTATTATAAGTAAACATGAACAACAATAATAATCAAAACATCTCTTTATTGATATGAAATAAATGATAACAATTACAACGTTTATTAAACGTGCCTAGGGCACCACTACCAACAATCTCCCGCTTGCCCTAGGCCCAATCTCCCATGTATCTAATACCCATGGACCTAACATGACCATCATGTTTAGCTTGTGGAAGTCCCTTTGTTAGCGGGTCCGCAACATTGTCATCAGTAGGTACTCTGCATATATTTACGTCTCCCCTATCAACGATCTCTCGAATGATATGAAAACGCCTAAGTATGTGTTTGGATTTCTGATTTGCTCTTGGTTCCTTTGCTTGATAAATAGCACCATTATTATCACAATAAAGGTCTATTGGATTAACAATACTAGGAACCACTTAAAGTTCAGTTATGAACTTCTTAATCCAAACAGCTTCCTTTGCAGCATCCGATGCAGCAATATACTCAGCTTCTGTTGTAGAATCTGCGGTTGTACTTTGCTTGGAACTCTTCCAGCTTACAGCTCCACCATTTAACATAAACACAAAACCCGATTGCGATCGGCTATCATCTTTGTCGGTTTGGAAGCTTGCATCCGTGTAAGCATTTACAACGAGATCATCTTCCATTCCTCCAGAGACCAAAAACGAGTCTTTAGTTCTTCTTAAGTACTTAAGAATCGCTTTTACAGCTATCCAGTGATTTTCGCCAGGGTCGGATTGGTATCTACTTGTCATGCTCAAAGCATAAGACACATCCGGCCTAGTACAAATCATGGCATACATGATGGACCCAATTGCCGAAGCATATGGAACATCATTCATTTTCTCACGCTCATCTTTTGTCTTAGGACATTGAGTCTTGCTTAGAGAAACTCCATGTAACACGGGCAAGGTGCCTCTCTTAGAATTTTCCATACGGAATCTTCTAATGACCTTGTCAATGTATGTACTTTGGCTTAAACCAAGTAGCCTCCTTGATCTATCTCTATAGATCTTAATGCCAAGAATATATGCGGCTTCACCCATATCTTTCATTGCGAAGCACTTTCCTAACCAAGTCTTCACAGACTGAAGTGTAGGAATGTCGTTTCCAATGACCAATATGTCATCCACGTATAAAACAAGGAAAAGCACTATGCTCCCACTAATCTTCTTGTATACACAAGGCTCATCTTCGTTCTTGATGAAACCAAACTCTTTGACCGATTCATCAAAACGGAGATTCCAACTCCTAGAAGCTTGCTTCAATCCATAGATGGATCTCTGCAATTTGCATACCTTAGAATTTTGTTCAAAACCTTCTGGTTGTGTCATATACACATCCTCTTGTAGTTTTCCATTCAAGAAAGCGGTTTTGACGTCCATCTGCCATATTTCATAGTCATGATATGCGGCAATGGCAAGCAAAATTCTTATAGACTTGATCATTGCTACGGGTGAAAAGGTCTCATCATAGTCAATACCATGAACTTGCCTATAACCCTTCGCTACAAGCCTAGCTTTGTAAGTATGCACCTTCCCATCCATGTCAGTCTTCTTCTTGAAGACCCATTTGCATCCTATGGTTTTTACACCTTCGGGTGCATCAATCAAATTCCAAACTTGATTGTCTTGCATGGATTGCAATTCGGATTCCATGGCTCCAAGCCACTTGTCCGAATCAGGAGAAGACATCGCCTCTTGGTAGGTTGACAGTTCATCATTCTCAATGATTTCCACGTCATTATTATCCGTTACGAGAAATCCATATCTCTCGGGCTCGGATCGTAACCTACTAGATCTGCGAGTTGCTTGTGTATTTTGAACAGGTTCCACAACTCCTTGTGGTTCTTGTTCTTGTTCCACTATTGGTTCAATGTTATTTTCTGGGTCTCGAATTTCTTCAAGATTTATTTTACTCCCACTGATTTCTTTAGAGAGAAACTCTTTCTCTAGAAAGATACCAGTTCGGGCAACAAACACTTTGTTGTCCTCTCGGTTGTAAAAGTAATATCCTTTAGTTTCCTTAGGATATCCCACGAAAATACATTTATCAGATTTGTGTGCAAGTTTGTCTGAGACAAGTCTTTTGACAAAAGCTTCACAACCCCAAATCTTCATGAAAGATAGACAAGGCTTCTTTCCGCTCCACATCTCATATGGAGTCTTTTGAACCGATTTAGTTGGAACACGATTTAGTGTGAAAGCAGCGGTTTCTAGAGCGTAACCCCAAAAGGATATTGGAAGATCAACTTGACTCATCATTGATCGAACCATGTCTAACAAAGTCTGATTCCTCCTCTCGGACACACCATTCCATTGTGGTGTTCCGGGTGGAGTCAATTGTGAAACTATTCCACAATTCTTTAGATGATCATCAAATTCTTGACTCAAGTATTCTCCACCTCGATATGATCGAAGTGCCTTTATACTTTTGCCAAGTTGTTTTTCTACTTCATTTTGAAATATTCTAAATATCTCAAATGCTTCACTTTTATGTTTCATTAGGTAAACATACCCAAATCTACTATAATCATCAGTGAAGGTTATGAAGTATTGAAATCCTCCCCTAGCATTGCTACTTAATGGTCCGCACACATCGGAATGTATCAACCCCAATAAGTCGCTTGCCCTTTCACCCAACTTGGTAAAAGGTGTCTTAGTCATTTTTCCAAGAAGACACGACTCACAAGTATCATATGACTCTAAGTCACATGAACCCAAAAGTCCATCCCCATGGAGTTTTGAGATACGCTTCTCATTAATATGACCAAGACGGCAATGCCACAAATAAGTATGATTTACATCATTAGGTTTAGATTTCTTATTTACATGATAGACATTATTTTCATTCTTGACATCCAAGATATAAAGGCCATTAAATGAATTAGCAATACCATAAAGCACATCATTTAAATAAATAGAAAATTTCTTATTCTCAATAATTAACTTAAAACCTTCATTATCCAAACAAGAAATTGAAATAATATTTCTGCTTAAATCCGGAACATAATAACAATTGTTCAAAACAAGAATTAATCCGGAAGGTAAAGTGACTTCATAAGTCCCTACGGCTAATGCAGCAACTCTTGCTCCATTCCCCACGCGTAGATCTACTTCACCTTCTTTAAGCAGTCTCCTATTCTTTAGTCCCTGCACATTTAGACAAACGTGAGAACCACATCCGGTATCCAATACCCAAGAATCAGTGGTAGAAAGGAGAATATCTATCATATAGATACCTGAAGTCGACGCAGCCTTGCTGCTCTTCTTCTTCTTTTTTCTTCCAAGAAAGCCTTGCAATTACGTTTCCAATGACCAATTTCTTGACAATGGAAACAGATTGCATCCTTTTGTGAATCAGGTTTTGCCTCAGAAGCCTTGGCAACCTTTGCCTTGCTTATCTTGGGTTTGACAACTTTTGCCTTACCCTTGCCTTTGGCACCAGGCTTCTTTCCATCATGAACCAAGAGCACGGGAGAACCTTTCTCCACAATTTTCATCTCTGCAGTTTTGAGCATCCCATGCAACTCAGAGAGATTCTTATCCATTCCATGCATTTTATAATTCATTACAAACTGATTATAACTTTTAGGCAATGAATTAAGAATGAGATCCGTGGCTAGCTCCAATGGGATTGGATAGCCAAGTTTCTCAAGGTGCTCTACATAACCTTTCATTTTAAGAAAGTGAGGACTCACTTGCTGCCCTTCATTCATTTTACAAGTAGTGAATGCAACAATGGTCTTGTACCTCTCTTGCCTAGCTTGCTCTTGAAACATAGTTCTCAACTCCACGCCTATCTCATAGGCTTCCAAATGTTCCAAAATTTGTTGGAGTTTTGAACACATTGCGGCAAGCATGAGACAACTTACATCTCTAGAATCATTACGATGTTTCTTGTAATTGTCTCTTTCTGCCCTAGGGGCAGTAGGCGGTGGTTCAGCAGGGAGAGGCCCATCGAGAATGTACAACTTATCTTCTTGCCTAAGAACGATTCTTATGCTACGGATCCAATCCATAAAGTTAGTACCATTCTCTTCGAGCTTATCCTTCTCAAGGATCGATCGCAACGACATTGATTGAGTGTTATTAGTCATTATCTACAAATATGCAAAATTTCCAAAATTTAATAAGTACCGATTTTCATTAAAGAAATAATTAATGTATTTTAAAACAAAATACTCCCACCAAATTATACAACCTTCTTTATACATCCAATGTATAGTATAATTTAAATGGGTTGAGATCCCGCTTTAATCTAATTTTGAGTACGCTTTGGCGCACCGCTCAAAATTAAATCAATTAGGTAGACAACTCTTGTCAATCATATCTCATATGACTCTCAGTTCTTTTCATGAGATTCTTTAAGAAATCCAATTTCAAAAAGCATGTTAAATCTCATCTTTGCCTTAAGCCCAAAACTGTTTTGACGCTTAATTAAGTCCAACCATTTTAAACGCATAGGAAACTCTTATTCACTCATCTTGCTCAAACATGAATAAAATCAATGCACCTCGCTTTGGCGAGCCCACATAAAATTACTCATGTATAAACAAGTGTTTTAATCATGGCATGGCAAAAGGACTTAAAACTTTCTTTGAAGGTTCATCACATATAACATATAACACATTTATGAGCACATAATATAAACATGTTACACATCAAGTTTAGCCACTAAATTAATCTCCATTAATTTAAGCATGGTATTTATGTGTCATTAGTTTCTCTATAATTATGAGGATGAGACTATTTCAACTTCGGTTATTATTTCCAAATCAAGACAACAAGAAGTGCGGTCGAACTAAGCCATTAGGCAACCACAATCCCGCACTAATTCAAGAAACCAAGAAAGTAGTCCATGTGGCCGAAACTAAGCAATAGATGGTCTCGATGAACGTAGGCCAATTGCATTCACAATTCCACATGGATCTCCAAACTTTGAATCAAGAACTTTGTTTCTCAATTTTAGCAATTATGAACTCTTCATAATTCTAACTTCGTTTTATCTTTGAAACTTTGATTGCGATCAATTTTGGGAAACACAATCTCGATAAACGCAGATTAGCCATCCAAAACTTGAACCAATCTAGGAATCACAAGACTAAACAAATAGGAAAATCAAACCCCAAAATCCACACACAAACCAACTACCCAAAACCCATTCCAGATCAGCAAGTCTGGACTGGTTCTGTTACTAGTTTTGTTGAATTTTTCGAAAAATTCCAGATTTTGTTTTTCAACCAAAATCAGACCTTCTGATCCCCTTGTGCGGCCGCCCAAAAACCCTTGTGCGGTCGCCCAAAACTGTGCGGCCGCCCAAGGCGTTTTGTGCGGTCGCCCAGTGCCATCAGAATGTGCAGAATTTTCAAAGTTCGAAAATTTTGTCTCAAAATCGTTTTTCCCCGATTATTAAAACTTTGATCCAATCAAAAATAATAATCAACAATTCTGAATCCACCATAATTTATTTATTGCGATTGAATCGTGCGATTAAAGTTGTAAAACAATAAACCACATAAAATCACATAACACATAAACATCACATATTCCAATATTCATATCATGCAAGGCACATAAATAATTTATATACACATAACACGATCAAGGCATTCAAATAATCAACATGAACGGGGCTCTGATACCACTGTTGGGTTTCGATCAAACATGCGCAGCGGAATTTAGCATTTAAAATTTTGAAACCCAAAGCCATGGATCCGTTCATATGATTAAATCAAATACAACATAAGAATAAAGGAATAAACTAACCCTTGGTGGCTATCAAATTCTCTTGGTCTTTGGTGGAGGTTTGAAGACTTGATCACGATCACAAAGCTTGAACACGAACTTTGAAGATGATGATTTTCACCCTCTAGCGGTATCCACACTTCGAACGAATATCAAATGAGCTTCTTTGATCTTGGTTGCTAGACCAAATTGTGAAACACTTTTTCACAATCAAAAGAACTATATGGAATTTATTTTATGTATTATTTTGTTCTTCAACCAAGAATGTCTTGGAACAAAATAAACCCTCTCTCAAACTCTTTGAGACTCACAAAATCATTAGCCTAGAGTGCTGGCCGAATTTGGTCTTTTATACACAAGTATGACCTATTCCAAATAGGAAACTTGTGTCAAAATCCGTCCAAAATTCGTTTCCTAATCAAATTAGGAATCTGCCACCCGACAGTACTATGCGGCCGCCCAGAATGCACTGTGCGGTCGCACAACTATCTGAAACAAACTAGTACAAATCTGAGCTAAGTGTGCGGCTGCCCAGTCCATTATGTGCGGTCGCCCACTTCCCCAGAAAGTCCAGAATTTCTAAAATTCCAATGTAGTCCTTTTAAAGATTCGTTCTATTGTGTGTGACCCTCTAGGATTATACTAAGTTGGCAATGGGTTCAAACATGAAACCATAAGATATGATTAGGTTCTAGCAAACCGTCATACCTACCCAATTAGTATAACTAGATACAAGTTCGCATTCCTCTTAGAGTATGTCATAATCCTTTTGTCCACGATATCATTAAACACAAGTCATGGTCAAAGAGTCAACTTGTTTTGTTCAATACTTTCTCGATTCTGAATATGTTGATAATCCAAATGACATTGATCCAATCAATTCATTTGAGTCCGGCCGAACATTTCATCAACATCATTCCTACGAGAGGCCCAAGCTTGACATCTCTCCGAGGAGGGACAAATCCATTTAGCTTATTATTCTTCTCTACGTGAATCCGATTATGCCAATCATACCCTTTATAACTACTCGGTTAAAAGTAGCGTTTGAATATGTCAAACATAATGTTCATCAAGTGGAAGACTATAATAACTTCATGTCTAAGGATTCAAATGACATAACTAATATGAGATATATGTATGACATAGACCATGACATAAATCTCATAGAGCGGGTCATGTCCAGTACCTTGTTCCAAACAAGTACCCATAAATCTAACATGATCATCCCATGATCATTTAGCCTTTATACTAGTGCTTAACAAGTACTAGGGACGGAGATTATTATAAGTAAACATGAACAACAATAATAATCAAAACATCTCTTTATTAATATGAAATAAATGATAACAATTACAACGTTTATTAAACGTGCCTAGGGCACCACTACCAACATTTAGAACCTCATTTGATGGAAATAAACTAGTTTGATCATAGTGGTTTCTAATTGCACAACCCCAAAATAAATTGTGGAAGATCAGTTTGACTTATCATCATTCGAACCATATCTAATAAAGTTCTATTCCTCCTGAGCGACATAAACCGACTTGGGTAAATGGGACCCATATGCTCTGGGCCCATACACCTAAAAGTCCTATACCGAGAGGCCCATACACCAGAGGCCCTGCTTATGGTCCAATATCGACCACGCCGAGCAGGCAGTCCCTACCTAGGCCTAATCCCTAGTCAGCCTCTATGATGAGCCGAGTTAGATGACGGGCCGAGATGTATCATAAACCTCTAATTATCACAGGGAGTCCACTTACGGAGTTTGATTACAACTCTAACAGTGAAGATCCTTATCTAAACAAGGATATCTCTTCTACAAGATAACTAGGATATCACTCATCCTGATCAGGAGACGGGTAATGAACTCTTTGGCTCCAAACTAGTCAATTGATTTCTCTATTAACATACATCACCCGTATTCTTACTCTCACGCCGGAGGGCCTTCGCCGGTGAAGCCCCGGCGTAGTTTACGTTTTTTCATTGTGCGCAGATCCGAACGGAGAAGTTCTCATTGCTGGATTTATCCGAACCGCTAGACGAAGGGCTAATCCGACATGTTTTTGGCAGCATCAGTTTGGTTCCATTGCCGGGAAACGTCGATCGGAGAATCTTTCTGTTCGGAAAACCACAAAATTCTTCATGTCTGGAGTTCGCGCCGACGGTTGGGAAGCTAGCGTTACACCAGACGCTAATCTCAACCCGCCACCTCCTAACGTGGCAAATAACAATGTTCTGAATCAAGGCCTCCCTCCTCCACCTTAGGGGGGCGGAATGCACACAGAGGGCCGGCGCCTGAAATTGCTCACCAGTATGGATGGCGGAGACGGACGACTTCACGTCCTCAGCTTACCGAGGCTGGCCCTTCTAGGCCGACACCAATTGATCGGAGGGCATTATTACATCAGAATCTCTCAACCCTTCAACAACTAGCTGATGCTCAGAGGGCTCTTCTAGAATTTGACCCTGATCATTCCTTGGCACCCTTCGCCAGCCCTCTGGTACGAGAAGATCTTTGGAAGGCGGAGAAAGAAGTGACCGTAGGGGGAACACATGCACTGAGGACAGACGTCATCAGGAACCGCGTGACGCGCCCCCAGGAAATCGAGTTGCTCCACCAAGCCGACTAGAAGGTCGACTTGGCCCAATTAATCCCGATGGAAGAGATCTGAGGGATCAAATAAACCGTAGGAGAGAAGAAGAGGCAGAATCTCCAGATGTGAGATTTCTAAGGAAAAGGAGGCGGTGGCAAAATCAGGATCAAGTCCCGCCCAGACAGGAGCCACCCCATCGTACTCCTCCGAGACGACCTCGTGATGATCCAGACACAAGCTGAGTTGTTGGGAGGGGCCGAGACCAAGAGAGAGACAGGTCGAGAAGCTCCCATCGCAGCTCAGGATTCAGTGAGCAGATCATATTGGATTTGCAGGAGAGGATGGACAATATAGAGATGAACCAGGGGCAGAGAAAGCCGAAGACCGACTATGACGCAATGCGTCCGTTTGCTCAATGGATAAAGGATTCTCCACCTAATCCCCAGTTGAAGCTTCCTCACCTGGACAAATATTCTGGCAGTTTTGATGCCATGGACCACCTCCAGTCTTTCGAAGGTATAATGGCCTTGGTTTCCAACAAAGACGACGTACTTTGCAAGGCCTTCGCTAGTACGTTAGTTGGAGCAGCCATGTCTTGGTTTATGGATCTAGAGAGAAGAAGCATCAACTTCTTCTCCAAATTATAGTCAAGTTTCTTAGAGTATTTCGCCACTGCTGGAGCTAGAAAGAAGAGATTGTCAGATCTGGCAAACATAGTTCAGGGAAAGAGCGAATCAACTATGGACTTCTACAATAGGTTCAGAGACTTGGCTGACTCAATAGAAGAGAGACTCACCGACAAGGAGATCATAATGTGCTTCTATAATTGACAAAGATCAGACGAGCTCACCTATGAATTGTCGGTAAGAGAACCTCTTACAAAATCTGAGCTATATCAGATGGCCTATGCAACAGCCACTGCTGAAGTAAAAAATAAACTGATGTCCGGATACAGAGATCCAGACCGAGGAAGGGATGGTAGACCGCCCACTTCTGACTCGGTCCAGGGTACCAAAGGAAGTGGAAACCGAGGGAAGAATAGAACGAGATCGACCGAGGTCTTTACCCCCTTACAAAGCCGATTTCCGAGATTATGAACCTGGTGAATCTCCCAAATCCAAAACCCCTTAAAGATAACCCAAAGTTCCCAAGGGACACAAGCAAGTACTGCGCTTACCACCGAGATAACGGGCACGAGACGGACAACTGCTTTGCCCTAAATAAAATACTGCAAAGGTGGGCCGATCAGGGCAAACTAAATGAATACTTAGAAAAGAAAGACAACAAACGTCCAAGAGAGGATGAGACGATGGATGACCGCGAAGATAGACCTCCCCGGGCAAAGCTGATTGGACTAATAAGGGAGGAAATTCCTTCAAATACCAGGCTCAAAGAACAGATCTATGAGCTAAGTAAGGTTTACCATATCCCCCCTTGGATTCACAAAGGGGATGAGGTGATTAGTTTCTCCCCTAATGAACTAGCCGGGAACAGGACTATGAGAGAACAGCCACTGGTCATCACAGGCCGAATTGACAACTGTGAGTCAGAAAGGCTCTTAATAGATTCTGGGGCCGCTAAAGACGTGCTCTATTATAGAACCTTCAAGGAGATGGAGCTGCCGGATACCATGCTGACCCCGTACGACGGAAGACTAGAAGGATTTACAAATCACAAAGCCGAGGCTAAGGGAACCGTGGACTTAGTATTAGAAGTCGGTGAGCACTCCTACAAAAAATCGGCTACGATCACTTTCATCGTTATGGATTTGGCAAGTGACTACCATGCCATCCTCGGCTGTCCTAGTCAAGGAAAATTGGGAATGGTTGCTTCCCTCCCCCACCAAAGGGTAAAATTTCCAACCCCAGAAGGAATAGGTTGCGTCCTAGGCAACCCCAAACACTTCTTAGAGCACGTGATGAGGTCTAGAAAGGCAAAAACCAAGATGGAGATCGACACTCCAGAAAGGAATATTTCTATATCGAAGTCGACCATGGTCACTACATCAGCACCCCACATTAGCGTGATAACAGTAGACATTCCTGAGGAATGGGTCGTACTGGATGATGATAAGACCATGACAGAGACATAAATGACATACGGATTGGAAGGATTCGGCTATATCTCCATGAACACAGCTTCGGACGAGCCGAGCGGTTCAGACCTCATCCCCGTCCCAAGCTCGGGGGCTACAATACCCGACCCAATGGATGTCGAGATTGATAGACTCCTAGATATGGAGAATTTAAGCCTAGAAGGCAAAGACAAGGAAAAAGTAAAGCAAATCATTATGGAAACCTTGGAGTTCAGGGACGGTCCCGAGTTAACACCGGTTGACCAGCTAGATGGGGTCGTAATCAACCCTGATTACCCAGAACAGAAGGTACGAATTGGAAAACAACTTCCCCCGAAATAGAGAGAGGAGCTTATAAACCTGCTCAAAAACAACCTTGACGTGTTTTCATGGAAAGTTGAAGACATGGTTAGAGTTAAAGAACCATCGCTCTCCACAAACTAGAGGTGGACAGTTTTTTCAAACCGGTCAAGCAGGGACGAAGGGTCTTCTCTATAGATAAAGAAAAAGCAATCGAGATCGAGGTGGATAAAATGATGAAGGCTGAGATCATCTGAGAAGTGACATATCCCGAGTGGCTGGCTAATGTCGTAATGGTGAAGAAACAAAATGGCAAGTGGAGAATGTGTGTCGACTTCACAGATCTCAACAAAGCATGCCCAAAGGATAGCTACCCCTACCCAGGATAGACAAATTGGTCGACTCCATTGCTGGAAATCAAACCTTGAGCTTCCTAGACGCTTATTCTGGTTACCACCAAGTCAAGATGGCCGAAGACGACATCGAAAAGACCGCCTTCCAAGCAGCAGGAGGGATCTATTGTTATGTGATGATGCCTTTTGGCCTCAAGAATGCTGGCGCAACTTATCAGAGGATGGTGAACAAGGTGTTTAAATCCCAGATCGGCAGGAACATGGAAGCCTATATTGACGACATGGTAATAAAAACCAAGTCGGGAAGCCACGTCCGGACCTGACGAAAACTATAAAAAACCTGAAAGAGAACGACATGAGGCTCAACCCAAGTAAATGTGTGTTTGGGGTCACGACAGGAAAGTTCCTCAGTTTCATGGTCTCCCAACGAGGCATCGAGGCAAATCCGGAGAAGATCCAGGCCCTAGTTAACATGAAAAACCGACATGTGTAAAAGAATTTCAGAGGTTGAATGGAAGGGTGACCGCCCTGGGGAGATTTATCGCCAAGTCGGCAGAAAAGTCATTACCATTCTTCAAGGCTCTGAAAGGAACTATGAACTTCGACTGGACCCCAGAATGCTCAGCAGCATTCCAGCAGATAAAAGAATACCTGGGTTCACCTCCACTACTTAGCAGTCCGATTATGGGAGAGACACTCTCCGTATTCCTTGCGGCGACAGACAGAGCTGTAGCGACCGTATTAGTACGAGAAGACAATGGCATTCAGAAGACGGTGTACTATGTAAGTAAAGCATTGTCAGACACTGAGAGCAGGTACTATAATGTCGAGAAGATAGCATATGCCTTGGTCATTGCCGCCAAAACTGCGCGCATATTTCTCTGCTCATCCCATTACGGTTTATACCGACGCGCCACTCAGGAAGATACTGCACAAGATGGACAGCTCAGGAAGATTACTGAACTGGTCAATTGAATTGAACGAGTTTGATATAACCTACAAGCCGAGGAAGACATTGATGGCGCAGCCTCTGGTAGTCTTCTTAGTCGAGACCGCGTTCTCCGGCGAGTATACGCCGACGACCAGGAAGAGGAAATCTCCCATGGATAGGGAACCACTGGAAGAACTACCAGGTGACTGTTGGATCTCATACACAGATGGATCAACAACAAAAGGAAAAAGTGGACCCGGCGTGTACCTAACAAGCCCGGGAGGTGAACACATAGCCCGTGACTTCATCAGATTCAAATTCCCAGCCTAAAACAACCAGGCAGAATACGAGGCTTTGATTTTGTGAATTGAAAAGGCCAAGTTCTTCGGTGTGAATAAACTAGTGGCCTACAGTGATTCCTAACTCATGGTAAACCAAGTAAAAGGGGAATACAATACCGAGAACCACATACTGACCAAGTACAGGGATCTCGTCTTGAATTTGACCAAAAACTTGAAATTTTGGGAAATAAGCCAAGTTGGATGACAACATAACCAGGAGGCCGACTTGTTATCCAAAATGGCCACATCAGAAGAAACCAATCCTCTGGTCATCTATGCCGACCAACCTGCCTACGAGAGATTGGAGATCTTGATTCTGGATGATGAAGAAAGAACTTGGATTGAAGACTACAAGGATTACATCGAGAAAGGAAAACTACCAGAAGACGAGTTGGCGGCCAAGATGATAAAGAAGAAGACGGCCATGTACATAGTTTGGAACGATATCTTGTACCGAAGATCATTCTCCAGGACCCTCCTAAGATGTGTCTCCCCTAAGGACACAGAGAAATTACTGGCTGAAGTACATGAAGGAGTTTGTGGAGGACACCCGGGGGCCAGAACTCTTGCCGATAAAATAATCACACTCGGCTACTACTAGCCAAACTTAAGAGAGGATGCCCAAGCCTATGTAAAGAAGTGCGACAAATGCCAACGCTTCTCAGACCTACCTAGAGTACCACCTGTGGAGCAAAGTCTCATCATACCGACATGGCCCTTTGACATGTGGGGAGTCGACATCATTGGGCCATTTCCCCTGGAAAAAGGAAGCAACAAGTTCGTAATTGTAGCAGTTGACTACTTCAAAAAGTGGGTGAAGCTAAGCCCTTGGCAAAGATCACAGAGGAGAACGCCATCAACTTCATCCATGACTACATATGGTGTCGGTTCGGCATCCCACATTCTATTGTGACCGACAACGGGCTCCAGTTCTCTGACGCTTTCACCGAAGAATTGAATAGACTAGGAGTCAAACACAAAAAGTCATCGGTCAGTCATCCTCAAGGTAATGGGCAAGCCGAGGCAGCAAACAAAATAATATTGAAAGCCCTAACCAAGAGCTTATAAGGAAGTCAAGAAAGTGGCTGGACGATCTCCCCTTTGCTTTATGGGCAGTTCGTACAACCACTCGGGGGCCGACTGGGGAGACCCCCTTTGCGTTAACTTACGGATCAAAAGCTATGGCTCCAGCCGAGATGGCCTTACCCACCTTCAGGGTGTCCAATTATGACGAGGTGGTCAATGAATACAACCGACTCCTAGACCTAGATATAGTTGAAGCAAAAAGGCTGACGGCTCAACTCAGAATGATCAATTATAAGCAAAAGACCAAGGCCTACCATGACAGAAAGGTAAAGAAAAGAGTTTTTGAAGTCGGTAAGTGGGTACTCAGAAAGATCGAGTCGACACACTTGAAGGCTCACCAAAATAAGCTCTCTCCGAATTTGGAAGGTCCCTACATTGTTACTCACGTTATCAGAGAAGGAACCTACATGCTCAAAACTCCAGAAGGAAAAGAGCTTAAACACCCATGGCATTCGTAGCACTTGAGGAAATACTATCAGTAACTCCTCGGCACCCTATCTATCTCTTTTGCTTTCTAGATTACATTTTCAGTCTCTAGTTCATAGCATTTACCAAATTAGATATTCATTTATTATTATCAATAAAGTTTTCCTTTTTACAACTCTGATTCTTAAGCACGGTCCAAGCATTACTTAGCAATGCCGAGATCGTCATTCCGAGTTAAGACTTAAACATCACGACTCAAGACATTTAAAACCTAATTCTGCCAGTTAGTTCTCTCAATTTTGGGTTAAGATTAATACATCCAATTCCCACGACAATTTGAGACTAACCACGAATTAGTTCTTACAAGCCGAGCTCCTAACGCTCGTCACAGCCATAACGGTGAACGACCACGGCCTACAAACATTGCCTAGCTCGGCTACATTTAAAACCTAATTCTGCAGGTTAGTGCTCTCAAATTTGGGTTAAGATTAATACATCCAATTCCCACGACAATTTGAGACTAACCACGAATTAGTTCTTACAAACCGAGCTCCTAACGCTCGTCACGGCCATAACGGTGAACGACCACGGCCTACAACATGGCCTAAACCAGCTGCCATATCTCGTCATTTCAGTCAGTTAAGACATCTAAAAGCGAGATAAAGTAACATGAATAAGTGACGAGATAACACTTAACTACGCAACAAGTTAAGGAAACAAGGGATAAACACCTCAAACCGAGGCATACAAATCCCTACAAATAATGTTTACTCCCCCCAGTCAACACTGGGCCCAGGCATACGAATACTTGAACAAACAAAAAGTGTTTAAAACTCCCCCAGATGACGTTGGGCTGAGTCAGATAAATACATAAAACAACATTGTTTCGGGCCAAACCCACTCACAGATACTAATAAAAACAAAGTTCAGGTCAGACTAATCAATGTTGGCATCGACCTCCTCTTCGACACTAGCAATCAGCTCATCAAGATTCCCTTCCTCAACTGGCAGAGGTACCCATGGGGGATTACCCTCTTTTCGATCTCGGCTATGAATCACCCTCAGGCCTTTATCAGAATACGGAATCAAGGAGTGGGCGGCCCGAGCTTCAACACCGTAAGCATCCTGGTTGTAGAGACGAGCAAGCTTGTCAAGAGTTATATCAACTTCGGGGTCGATCCAGAGAAGGCGAGACAGATTTGACCAAGAATCATTGTAAGTAGTGCCGACTTCATCTTGAATCGCCGCCTTCATTGCTGCACCCTTCTTGAAAGCCTCCACTACCCGCATCTCTCGGCTCGGTATGCTCTCCTCCAGTTGGATTAGCCTCTCCTCACAGCATTTTTCTCTAGCACGAGGACCTCCGCTCGCTGACGCTCTCTCTCAAAATCAGCCCTCACCACAACAGTCTCCTCGTTGGCTGTTCTCATCACCGCCTCAGCAAGACGAACCGTCTTATTAGCCTCTGTCGACATGTCTGCTGCCTTCTTTAACTCAGCTTCAAATGAGGCCTTCTCCGTCTCAAGGGCTTCCACCTTGGCCTTCAGCTCAGCATTAGAGGCACGAAGAGGCTCGACCTCGTCCTCACACTTCCTAGCATTACTTATGGCAAGCTGCATCAATGCATATTCATGCTGGGCTATGGAGGCAAGCTACAAAGGAAAGATCAAGACGTCAAAAGCGGGACATTCACGGTCACAACAAATAATGAAATACCAAGTACCTCACTGATAAGTAGGCCCTTGCGGTTCTGAAGTTGTGTGGAGGTCGGCCTGGTCTCCACCAACCTTTGAATAGTCCTTTGGTTCATGGCCCTTTTGATGATGGCCGCGCCGAGTTTGAGGACAGGACCAGAGTGAATGGAATCATCAATATCCGGTATTATCACTACATTTCCAAGAGCATGAGCCAGATCATTGATCTCGGCCTCAGTAGGACCCGAAGCCGAAGCTGAGCCACGAGTTGAAGGAGTTTTTTAGATGGGGGCTCTAAATCATCCTCACCTTCTTCTCTCGGCCTCTTATCTCAATGACCTACCTGGTCGATTTCCTCCTCAACATGCCGACTTTGACTATGGCCCTGTAATGGATCAACACTCTCCATCCCGTCTTCCTTTTCAAGAACCTCGACCTCTACCTCTTCTCCGCCGGCTCCAACTTATACGACAGGGGGACCCGTGGGAATGTTGGCAACTCCTTGGGCCTGCAACGCCTCCTGCCTAGCCGTCATGTCGGCATGACGCTTTTCAATACCCCGAGTACGCGATAATTGTTTTTTCCTTCTCGCCGCCATGGTGGGTCAAGCTTTTCCTCATCAATAATCTGGACATCCTCCATGGAAAGATCTGCACGATAAGAAAAGATAAAAAGACGGCTAGAAACAATAAGGGAAAACAGAAAAATACAAGCATGGAAAGGAAATTACATCCTATAATATCTTTGGCCTTGAGACACTTGTCGGCCTTGGTCTTGTACACAAGGCAGTCAGAATAAAAGACAAGATCTGGGTGGATAACCCAATCTAGGAGTCGATAACCCCTTTCCACCACAACTCTCGGCCTAACACCACCAATCGGCCCCCTCATCAAACCGGCCTGTACATGGAATCTGAAATCGATCTCGGTCCTGGACCAATCCAGTGTAGCAGTAGCAGCAACTCCTCTAACTTCTTTATCAAGGCAGCGCTCCAATTTGGACGATGAACCAACTTAGGCTTGATAGGATCTCGGTCCAGGCCTAGGAATTCCCAACCTTGACGGCTCTCCACTTTGATCACATGCCTATTCCAGCCCGTCACCTTATTCACAACACTCGAGATAGGAAACATGAGCTTGGGTTTGTTGGGATCAGACTTGATGGTAATAGTTCTGGTGGAGGAATTATAGGACGATTGGAAGAAATGGAAAAAAGCAGACATGCACGGTTCGAAGCCGAGACCTAGACAAAGAATTATGAAGCCGGTAAGATACCTAATCGCGTTTGCTGTAACATCCCGAAATTAAGCACGACATTTTGGGACGGACCGAAAATCAAAAATAAAAGAATTATGGGATGGATAAATTTTGGGAAATTAAGTTGATTTTCTTAAAGTGTGGGCCACGTTTGGGTTATGTATGCCAAGCCTTTTGGTTCCCAGAAATTTGACAACAAGTCTTTGGTTAAGGAGGAGGTGTTCCATTCTAATATATTATGGTGACTCATTTAGAATTTACCACTGGTATAAATATCTTTGTTTGACTCCATAGAGCAATATTAGTACGTGTGGTGATTTTTCTAAAGTGTGAACCGAATTATTTTGGTGCCCAGCCTAGTTCAGTTTCTTTGGTGGATTATTTGGCTATTCCGTTTTAGCATTTTTGGGTAAGGGAGACTACGCAGTATTGATTCCGTGTCATTTTCTTTTTTTATACCCGTCTTATCGTAGTACTCCATTTTATTGATACGTAGTTCATTTGTTCGGTCCCATTTGATTATTGCTTTGGAATTGAAATTGCTCGGTTAATGTCAAGATTATTTGAAAAGCATGATTTATGTGTTATTATGCTCAAATATGAGATTTGTTATATGGAACAGTTGCGATGTAGCTAATTATGTGACGATCGCAGTGGGCTCGGTTATTGGTTATTGTGTTTGTGTTGGGTCCGGCTCCGTCGAGGGCGGCCAACAATTCGGTTAATTTGGTTGAGTCACTGGACCCGAATATAATTAGTACATCGGACTGTAAAGTATGATTGATCAGTTATTCGGTTTATGAAACGGGTCTTATTGACATGTCCATATTTATAATTTCATGGACATTGTTATTTGGTGTTTGTGTTCCATTGGCTTCTGTGATATTGTGTATCCCCTTTCTTACTGAGCCCCCCTAGATCACCCCCCTCCAGTTTGACTTTTGCAGTTGGCGATTGACCGTGGTTCGGGACAGTGAGGAATTGATTTGGAGCATTTTAAAATTATTAGTTAGGCTTTGTATAGTATTTTCGAGTTGTAAAATTGTGACAATTTGATTTTTATGGAAAGTAGTATTTTTCGGGGTGTTACAGTTGGTATCAGAGCGGTACCCCGACTTTAAGGCTTGTGAGCTAGCTTGGGGATAAGATCTTGGGGTATTCGAATAAGATAATTGAAATCTAGATTAAGTAGAATTCGCGGACGAATTCTTTTTAAGGAAGGAAGATTGTAACATCCCAAAATTAAGCACGACGTTTTGGGACGGACCGAAATCAAAAATAAAAGAATTATGGGACGGATAAGTTTTGGGAAATTAAGTTGATTTTCTTAAAGTGTGGGCCACGTTTGGGTTATGTATGCCAAGCCTTTTGGTTCCCATAAATTTGACAACAAGTCTTTGGTTAAGCAGGAGGTGTTCCATTCTAATATATTATGGTGACTCATTTAGAATTTCCCACTGGTATAAATATCTTTGTTTGACTCCATAGAGCAATATTAGTACGTGTGGTGATTTTTCTAAAGTGTGAACCGAATTATTTTGGTGCCCAGCCTAGTTCAGTTTCTTTGGTGGATTATTTGGCTATTCCGTTTTAGTATTTTTGGGTAAGGGAGACTACGCAGTATTGATTCCGTGTCATTTTCTTTTTTATACCCGTCTTATCGTAGTACTTCATTTTATTGATATGTAGTTCATTTGTTCGGTCCCATTTGATTATTGCTTTGGAATTGAAATTGCTCGGTTAATGTCAAGATTATTTGAAAAGCATGATTTATGTGTTATTATGCTCAAATATGAGATTTGTTATATGGAACAGTTGCGATGTAGCTAATTATGTGACGGTCGCAGTGGGCTCGGTTATTGGTTATTGTGTTTGTGTTGGGTCCGGCTCCGTCAAGGGGGCCAACAATTCGGTTAATTTGGTTGAGTCACTGGACCCGAATATAATTAGTACATCGGACTGTAAAGTATGATTGATCAGTTATTCGGTTTATGAAACGGGTCTTATTGACATGTCCATATTTATAATTTCATGGACATTGTTATTTGGTGTTTGTGTTCCATTGGCTTCTGTGATATTGTGTATCCCCTTTCTTACTGAGCCCCCCTAGATCACCCCCCTCCAGTTTGACTTTTGCAGTTGGCGATTGACCGTGGTTCGGGACAGCGAGGAATTGATTTGGAGCATTTTAAAATTATTAGTTAGGCTTTGTATAGTATTTTCGAGTTGTAAAATTGTGACAATTTTATTTTTATGGAAAGTAGTATTTTTCGGGGTGTTACATTTGCCCCCAGATGGGCTGGCACAATGTTCCATCCCTCAAGAAATTCATTAATAAAGGGGTTAAGGGGGAGCCGGAGTCCGAGCTGAAACTGTTTGTAGAAAAAAGGGAGGAGGTCATCGTCGTAATAAAATTGCTTAACCTCGGCATCAGAAGAGAAGGGTCGGGCTTTGCTGTAAAATAATTTAAACTCTCGTCTATCTACCCCAAAGTTCCCATAAAGGTCCTTAATCATAGCGTCCCCACCAATGGGATGCCTGGTCAGATTTGAACCTGAAGGACCAGCCCCATCTCGACCTCCCTTAGAAGTCACAGCTTTATCATCAAACCGATCAACTATCCTCCCAGAAGCACCTTCCTCGGCCATACCTGCAGCAACCAAGGGGGTTAGAATCATCCCGTGACAAGGACGAGGTGACCTTCCCCCAAAATGCAACTTTTGGGGCCAAGGAAGGACCCTCAAAAAGAGATCGGAAGGCCGAATTATCCCTAACATAATGAAGAAAAATGTGTTGAACAATGGCTTCAAAAGTATTTAGGAACACTATGCCATCCGTACTACCACTAAGGGCTCTTGGGGAAAACAGACCGTTTGGATACTTCAAATCATCCCTGGGGTTTTTATTCAGAAACAATAGGTCACCAATTGCCATCAAAGATAACATCTTCCATATCCCCTCCGACAACATATAAATCCTATTATTTCGCCCATAAAAGCCATACATAACGTCGGGATCGAAGTGTGGGGTACCAGATATTAACATAAAAAGGAAGGCTATCCTAAAGACAGGTACACTCAAAATCAAAACGCGAAAAGGGTAAAAAGTTTGAAGTTTCACAAGTCCCAGGCCTCAACAATGGCCGAAATAGCAAAAAGGGCGAAAAGAGTCAGAACAGTACCTTTGTCGGAAATATGATCGGAGGAAAAGGATTAGCCGACGGAGTAAATGAAGATGATCGGAGCGGAACAGAGAGATTTGCGACGGGAATCGATTTCTTCGAAGACTCGCCGGAAACGGATGCACTGATTCTCTGATGAAAATTTGAAAATGTGAAACTTCGAGGGTTTTTTTGGGCGTGTATATAGGGCGGGTCAAATAATTATGATTCGGGTTAACCCGATTATAGCCCGCGATCCATGGGCTACACGTATACCCACGAACCCATCATGACTCGCATTTAATAGGCCACGTTTTCGAGGTGAATATCACATCACTCAGACACGTGCACCGTACGAAATAAGGGAAGGGTGAACGATTGAAATGACAACCGTCGTTTGAAAAACATGAACAGATTGCCAATACTAGATTGACACGTGGCAGGCCGAGACCTACAGCAGAAATGTGAGTCGACTTCGCAAAGCATAAACATTCCGGATGGTTAGGTCGACATGGAAGGGTTCAGCGCATGGACGTAACCGACACCACGATGAGGGACCGACATCCCCAATGGTATCGGGGAATAAGACAAGACCGAGATGAGAAAGGTTTAGGGGTAGGTCGAGATTAGGCGGTGATTAGATTCATGGTTGAATAACAGGTCAAGTCAAAAGGGTCAAGCTAAACAGATCAGAAATAACGGCTATGGAAAAGGAAAACCCCCATTATATATATATAACAAAAAGGGACCCCCACAATAAGGCCGGGGGCCTGACCTGTACAATGTCAAAAAAGAAACTAGACTATGCAAACTAAAGATTCAAGAAAGATCACAATCTTGATCTTGATCTTCATCATCTTCCTCCCACTCAATGTCTCCATCATACCCATATTCATCAATGATGATGGGTTCTGGATCATCTTCATCATCATCCTCGTCCTCATCCTCTGACTCTTCTGCATCAGAATCATCGGAAAATTTGTTGTTTGGGTCATGTTCTCCAAATTCACCATTACTGTCGGACGGCGACTCCTCCGCCAGAAAAGACGAACGGTACTCGGATGAAAACATGAAATCATCACTGCTTGAGGAAGCATAATTCTCAACTTGATTTTTTGATTCCGTATCAACTTCCTCCGGGAATGCATCATCGTACGTCCTTTTCGGGGCCATCTGGAGGATCTTGAAGAAAAGAAAGAAAAGGTTTGAAGAATGAAAGACCAAGAGGTAGACCTTATATACCCCCAGAATATGAGGGGGTGCAGTATTTATCTGTCATAATTGAGGCGCAATTAATGAATGTCTGTTTTCCAAGAGGAATAATGATTCCACCTGAATCAAATCCATAGTGATATCAGCAAATCCAATCAGCAAGGGATTTTTGGCGGCTATGGGTCAAATCAATATAAATGAAGTGCAGGTGAAGTACGGACTACGGTTCCTACTCGGCATGCCGAGATAGAAACTCGGGGGCAACTGAATGACATAAACCGATTTAGGTAAATGGGACCCATATGCTCTGGGCCCATACACCTAAAAGGCCTATACCGATAGGCCCATACACCAGAGGCCCTGCTTATGGTCCAATATCGATCACGCCGAGCAGGCAGTCCCTACCTAGGCCTAATCCCTAGTCGGCCTCTATGATGAGCCGAGTTAGATGATGGGCTGAGATGTATCATAAACCTCCCATTATCACAGGGAGTCCACTTACGGAGTTTGATTACAACTCTAACAGTGAAGATCCTTATCTAAACAAGGATATCTCTTCTACAAGATAACTGGGATATCACTCATCCTGATCAGGAGTCTATCTCCATGGAATACGAGTCCCACAACAATACGGGCTCCTTGGCTTTTCTAACAAGTCAGGACTCATTCACCCACGCCTATAAAAACAGGTCCTTATAACAGGAGACGGGTAATGAACTCTTTGGCTCCAAACTAGTCAATTGATTTCTCTATTCACATACATCACCCGTATTCTTACTCTCATGCTGGAGGGCCTTTGCCGGTGAAGCCCCAGCGTAGTTTACGTTTGTTCATTGTGCGCAGATCCGAACGGAGAAGTTCTCATTGCTTGATTTATCCAAACCGCTAGACGAAGGGCTGATCCGACACGTTTTTGGCAGCATCACCTCCTGTTGGACATGCTGTTACATAATAATGTTCCAAGTGGAGTTAATTGTGAAACAATTTCACAATTTTAAAGATAATTGTCAAATTTTCGGCTCAAATATTCATCATCTCGGTCAAATTGGAGTGTTTGAATAGTTTTGCCAAGTAGTACCAAAATATATTTTTGCATTGCCACTTAATGGACCATATATATACATCAATATGTATTAGGTCTACTAAGTCATTAGCCCCTTTTACTACTCTTAGTAAAAGATGTCTTGGTCCAAGTAAATAAGATTCGCATATATCATATGATTCAAAATCATGACTTTAAAAGTTCGTCCCATGGAATTTTAGATATGCATTTCTTATTTATATGATCAAAACAATAATGCTGTAAGAATGTAACATTTACATCATTTGCTTGGATTTCTTATTTACTTATGTTATAATGTAGTTATTATTTTGTTCATCAAGATTTAAGATATATATAGTCTATTTATATGATTTGACAATACAATAAAACAAATTATTATAAATAAAGAATTTTTTTATTCTCAATAAAGAATAAATATCCTTCATCATCAAAATAATATCTTCTACTTAAAGTAGGAACATAATGTCATTTGTTCAAAACAAATATGAGCTTACTAAGTAAAGTCACTTCAAAAGTATTCTACGACCAATGTCGCAACTCTTGCATCATTACCATTTGTAGATTAACTTTACCTTTATAAGTAGTTATTATATTTCTTAATTGTTACACAGTTATACAAATGTGGAATTCACATCTGGTATCTAATACTTAATAATTAGAAGTAGAAATATTATCATTTATAACATAAATAATTGAATCGGTAGTCTTACTACTCTTCCTTTAATTTGATCTTTTTAAACTAGATTGCAATTTTAAATAGTCAATCTCATTGCCATGGTTCAAAATTGCAACATTTGGAGTTATAAGTTTAGCCATAATTATTTCCTTTAGGCATGACAACTTTTGTCTTGCCTTTATCTTTTAATCGGTTTCCTTTAACCATGATTATTTGAGATAGTTTCTTTTTTATATTAAGTCTAGTAACTTTAAGCATCCAATGCAGCTCATGAATTAATATCAAATTAGCTGTCAGTTCCAAACTAACAAGATTGACAAGCCTTTCAAGGTGATCAATATGTCTTTCTATGTTCAAAACATGAGAACTTATTGGTCCACATTACAATCATCTCATGAATGTTAGGCTTTTATCATCTCAAAATTTTCATGCCTTGCTTGCTTGTAGGAACCATTCCTTCATGCAATTGGTTATCTCATAAGCATCCATGTAATTCTAGAAGCTTCTCAAGTTCTAAACACATGGTAGCAAGTGTAAGACAATTGACATTAACAGAATCATCCAAATGTTTCTAATGCAATAGGTTTCATATGAATATGATTTATAAAGAAAGCATAAGTTCTTTCTTTAAAACAATTCTTAAACTCATGATCTAATCAAGGAGGTTAATCTCATTCTCTTTGTCATTTTTAAGAAGAGATCGCAGTAATGGTACATAATTAATGTTTAATATAATATTCTACACAAATATGCAAATAAATATATGCCTATATTTCATACCAATCTCATTTACGAGATAAATAATTGTATTTCATAAATACTCTCACTAAATTATATAACATTTAAATACAACAATTGTATAATATAATCTATGTGGGCTAAGATCCATATTTTATATAAATTTTGACACCGAGATTAAGTCAAACCACTTTAAACATATAGGAACCACTCTCTCACTCATCTTGATCATATTGATAGAATTAATGCGCCTTGCGATGGTTAGAGCCTGCATAAAACTACTTGTTGTACTCACAAGTGTTTTAATCATGGGTTTGCATAGGACTAAAAATTTTATGAAGGTTCTTTCATATAGAGACATGCATCATACATTTACTTATGTACCACATAACATAATATAATCATGCATACTAAACGTTAACTAATCCCATTAATTAATAGAAGCAAAATCATGTGACTAAATTATGCAACAATTAATGGGAATGGATTTTGGAAACTAATTTGAATTCCGAAAATATTGGAATGCTAGTCGTACTTTTAGAAACAAGTCATGAGACTGCAATTAAAAAGAACACTTGTAAAATCCAAAATCAGTATTTCTAATCTCTGTAGGACTTTAGCAATTCTGAACAATTCAGGATTCTAAAACCTATACATATAATCCAATTATTCATTGACAATCCTAGCATGTGATTATTCATAGAGATTTCATCAAAATAATAACGCAAAATCTTGGGAAAAAAACGTTTTTCCAAACGCTTAGGAAAAACGTGTTTTAAAAAAATGCGGTGGCATTTTTTTAAATAATCGGAACTTCTCAACGGTTCTGGATATCAATTTAAAGGCTTATGGATATGAGATTGATAGCCAGAACCTTTGAAAGTGATAGCCAAATAGGTCCTAGATATCAATATAAAGCCTTCTGGAAATGAGATTGATATCAGAACCTTTGAAAGTGATAGCTAGAAGGGTTCTCTGGTTCTGGATATCAACATAAAGCCTTCTGGATATGGGATTGATAGCCAGAACCTTTGAAAGTGATAGCCAGAACGATCCTGGATATCAATATAAAGCCTTCTGGATATCAATATAAAGTCTTCTAGAGGTTTCAAAAAACACATTTTTCCTAACCATTAGGAAAAACTCATTTTATAAAAGACCAACCCAAATAATAATCACATAATCCCCATAATTTTGATAACAATTTTATATCTCATATAAAACACTAATCACTTATATTCATCTTTTATCATCATGCTTAATCAAACAATCAAATTAAATAATGTAAACATGATACTGTAAAATTATTGATCATGCAACGGGCTCTGATACCACTGTTGGGTTTTGTGGCATCATGCGCAGCAGAAGGAATTTGCATAATCAAAACCCAAAGTGTAGAGATCTATGCATGACAATAATGTTAACAAGATGAAACCAAGAACACTAACCTCCTGAAGATCGAATATAAGAACACAAAATTTAGGTTCTAAAACAAACACCATCTATCGGTATCCACACATCGAATGGGCTCAAGAACACCTTGTTGATTGACTGCTAGGTCTATGATTGAAAAACATGAAGAAATGATTTCTTCATTGGGATTATTTTTCTTCATAACATAATGTAGTTTTGAAGATTCTAAATCATAAAACTACTAACCCTCTCTCACTATATGTCATTATTTCTCAAACAATGGCTTTTTGATTTCTAAAATCAAGCTCTTGGTTTCCCAAACCCTATTGCCTCATTATATAGTGAGAAATGCCTAATTTCGGTAGTTTAGACATCTTTTCGTGCAAGAAAAGAAAACCTAGAAAAATCAGTCAGCGGGCGAAAGTGGCCGCGTGGCCAACCATTCCAAATGGCAATGTTAGCCGCGTGGCCAAGTCCTCCATATGGCAATGTTGGCCGCATGGCAATAGTGCCAATTTTGGACTAGTTCCAAATTGACACATGACCCACGAAGCGCGCGAAGGGCGGAATGGGCAGTTTAGGGCGCACTTTGCAGTTCGCATCGGTGGCTGTGGAGCCTTAAACTTTTGGAAAAATTCGGCTCGAAGGTGGTTCAGTGGGTCTGGTCCGGTTTGGGCTCGGCTTGGTTGACTTGGGCTTGGGGCGGATTGGGCCAGGCTCTCGGGTTAAGGGCTGGAGCGGCCTAGCCGAGAAGCTTCCAGAAGGATGGGGCGGACGAGCACGGATGGGTTGCGTCCGATCGGACATAACCGCTGGGGCGATCCCTCAGATCTGAGCCCTCCATCTAGATCTGTTCCAAGGGTCTAGAATCCACAAGTCACCAATAGTGATTATTCCCTAAAGGCACCTTGACTCTTCAACAAGTATTTAAAGGCCCTACCCCTCATTTGCATTCATCCAGCAATCCAAACATTCTTCTCTCATTATCAAAGCATCCTAGCATTCTAGAAATTTTCATCAAGTCCAAGTAGAAAATCCCAAAATATTCAGTAGTTCGCCCGAAGACTTCTAATTCGTTGTGCTGCGATCTAGAAGCCCGAAAAAGTCGTTGTATCTTGGGGACAATTGCTGAAGACCGTTAGCACAGTCATACGAATCTTGTCTTACGGAAAAAGAGTCAAACTCTCGCCTCGACTTTATTTTGTGGAAATAAAATTTCCCTCCTGATTTTAATAAAAGCTATTTTTCCAAATACATCCATTTTCGCCAACAGTGGTGATATGGGAGTGATAAAAAAAGGAGGGTGAGGGGTATTAGTCAAAATGAGTATGAATGGGTGGTGAAGGAAAGGGTTGTGGGGTCAAAGCGGAGGGGCGCCAAAGTGAGTATGATCCACATGAGACTAGGCATTTCGATAACTCCCGCTAGCTTATGTTAACTTTTTCTTACATTTTTTTTTGGTGAAGTTAGGTTTCAGCCTCAGGGAAAACTATGCGCGTATTCTAAGTAAAGTGGTTGGAAAACAAAAACATAAGAGTGGTTAAAGTACTATGGTTAAAAATGTTGATTGACCTTAAAATAATAAGTAATACTCCTTCCTTCCCAATTTATGTTTCAAAAATTTCGTGATAGGGGCGGAAGTAAGGTTACATTCTTAATAACCAACAAATGTACAACGTGACTGGGTGGAATGTATACCGTGGAAAATGAAATTGTACCTTTTTGCAGGCGTTTTATAGACTACCATCAACCAGGAAAGGTTCTTGATTGTATAAGAATATTTCTTAGCATACCGGCCCTTTTTCTAACATTAAAATATGTGATGACTTCTCTTAATATAGTATAATCAAGGTTTGTACTCAAGGAATTCCTATTTGCAATATTAATGCATGTTATTCTTTTGGTGAGGCTCAAAGTCACCTTATGTTTGTCAGAACAATTCAATTGGCCGATAAGGAAGAAAGGTCAAAGACTCAATGCCAGACTGGCTGGTGTCGGAAAAAATTAATGACTTCAACAAACAATTCGGAGAACTTAACTGGCACAGCCGGCTTATCAAAAGATTAACTATTTCGCGGAAAATGACTTTGTCAATACAGTCAAATTTTGTACCATTCTGTATGTATAGCTAGATTTACTCCTGTAACCACAATGAATCGTTATGATTCCGATTTTATTCTGCTCCTGCTCAGTTAGAGAACAAACAAATTATTGTACTTCCAGCATTCATTCCAAGCGTATTAAGAAGTGTATCTGTTAAATTGAGTTAGGAGAGAGCAATTTGAACGAATTTTGTTTCGGCTAACTAAATGAAAATATGTCTCATACCTTCATGAAAAATTGGCTGAGCTAGCCAATCAGATTTAGAAGTGTATATGTTCAATTGAGTTAGGAACTAACATTTAAACTAATCAGCTAATAGGAAAAAGTTTCATTTCAACATCTGTTGGGTTGGAATGTGTTATCAATGATTGATGATATATGGAGATAGACTTGGTATAATTATTCCTCTTTGTCTTTGACTTTTTTGCATGTCTTGGCTGCTTTTACATACAAGGTCAACTATCTTATCTCTAGTGTCTTACCATATTTTGTTAATCCTACATTTTTTGTGAGTTCTTATTTTCTAATGTGTTCATGTGTGTGCAGGTAATATTTCTGCTTATTATTACTTAACTCATTCGACGCACTTTCATCTTATCACCTCAAAATATTAATTGCTATAAGTTCATTTACTATTCATTATTTTCCACATTTAGATATAAGAGAATTTAATATCCCAGACCATGTTCCATTATACACAAAAAGATTGGTGGTGTTTCATTGTTTTACACCTACTGTTCAAAACTTACGCACCGGCTCAAAACTTACGCACCGGCTGCACTAGTATAAAAAGCATTAATATTAAAAACTAAATTGTTAGTAATATTTGTTTTCTATTGTACGAGAATCACATTGATGTTAAATAATTATCATTAATAATGTAAGACAGATTTTTAATGAAGATTCAGAGGCCTAAGCTCACCTATAAAACCAGACTACTTTTTCAGTATTACTTACACTTTCAATTCTTTTAGAAAAATATTTCTCTTTTAAAACCATGGCTCTTCTAATCAAGCTTCTCCCCCTTTGCTTTCTTCAGCTAATGCTTCTGCCATTCTACTTTGCATGGCCAATGCACAAGCATTGAAAGTTGGCTTCTATAAAACAACTTGCCCTTCTTTTGAATCAATTGTAAACCAGACAACAGCCAAGTTCATTTCCAAGGCACCAACATTAGCTGCTCCGTTGTTGAGAATGCATTTTCACGATTGCTTCGTCAGGGTATGTACTTATATTCGTATTTACATTCTTATATAATTGTGTTTTTTGGTTGTCAAATATTTAAAAAGATGTGCACGCAAGATTTTTTGTGCATGGACAAGGGGATTCCATTTCCATATCTCTCGAACAACTTCAGCATTACCTCAAAAGACGAAACTTCAGCCGTGCTACTTAGCCAGCTTGCTATGATGTTCATTATAGGGTATAATCTCTGTTAAAAAGGGAAAAAACCTCTCCTACAGGAAATTTCAAATATTCATTAAAAAACTGAAAGGTCCCTGTATATGAATATGACACTTGATTGTTGAAACAGAATGACATTAACTATTAGAAAAGAGGTCGTCTATCTTTGAGATAGATCGACTTTGTTTGAGATATACGTCAACTATCTTCAAAGGTCACTATCTTCTTTGGCACTTTAATGTTCAAAATGAGTAGGAATTATGCGCAGCGTAATATATAGTTTCTATAGCCTTCTTGTTGTAGTCTAACATATATATTCTTATGTCCATTCCCAGTTTATCTTGTCTAAGTGATCACACAACAATATATTAAAATAAGTTAGAGCATAGGTTGATATGATGAAAAATAAAATGCAAGACAAGAAAATAGAAGAGACAAGTGACCAAAATTTTTAAGGTGGTTCGGAGTAAAGAAACTTCTCTTGCATCCACTCCCATTGTCCTTGACACATGGAAAACAATCTACTATAATCCCTTCACTTGGGCAATACATGAATTGCTAGGAAAATTCCCTCAGAATATTTCACTAATTTTGCATGCTTGTTGCAAAGCATAAAATAAAAAGAAAAGATTTCACAAATGTGATGTAGTTCTTCATTAGATTGACACGTGAATTTGCTGAATGAAAGCTCTTCTTTGGATCGTCGGTGTTCCCCCTCAATGTTTGGATGGCTTGAAATATATATGGTGTGGTACATGACTAAGTGTAAAATTTCGTTACACAGACCAAATTTGGGTTGTTTCAACTATCAAAGGTTTGAGTTGGGTTCTTGGAGTAAAAAGCTTAGTGTGTAATTGGTGTTTATTGCAAACACTAAGGTTGTAAGAAACTGGAATATGGGTCTTGGTAAATGGTGTTTGTTATACACACTTGTAGATGGAGAGAATCATTCTAATTTATACGGGAAATATTGAAGTAGCCGTTCACTGGTCAAAGGGTTGTAGTCTACAATTTTGATCTTCAAACTTGAATACCATTTGTTGGGGAAATGAAGCTCTGAACAACTTGGTAGAAACAGGCTTTGAATTTATTTATATAATTGCAACATACCTAGGAATGACTTTTTGTTCCTCCAATGTTCATATGTAGGCTGATAGTCCAAACTTTCCTTTGGCTTTGAAAATCGTTGTTTCTCATTTTTGATAATTTGGATATAACTTTTCACCGAGAGTTCAAATGCAAAATCTGATTGCATATTTATGTTCCTAGTTGAATTTCCTTTCTAATGAGTGCAGTTTTGAATATGCTTAGGACTCATAGTGAGGTGAAAATCATTGTTGAAAACTTGGGAAACTTGAAGGGGTCTTCGAGTAACTTCTTGCAACTTTCTCCTTTGAAAGTTTAGACCCTCTAACTTTGTCTCATTAAATGATCAATCTTCATCAAAACACTTTGTTAGGTCCTAACAATAACATTCTTGAAATCTCAATGTTAAAAGGAATTTGTCACTTAAAGTAAATTAATTTTCAGGGCTGTGATGGTTCGGTGCTAATAAACTCTACGAGTAATAATAACGCCGAGAAAGCTGCACCCCCAAATCTAAGTCTGAGAGGGTTCCAAGTCATAGATGCTGTGAAAGCGTCTGTTGAAAAACAATGTCCTGGTGTTGCTTCTTGTGCTGATATCCTTGCATTGGTAGCTCGAGATGCAGTTTCAATGGTAACCAAAATATTTGAATTACAATTCAATGACATTATAATTTTTACTATCATCTATATACATTCTCACTTCTAATAATATTCTTGTAGATCAAAGGACCATTTTGGCAAGTTCCCTTAGGACGAAGAGATGGAAGAATTTCACAAGCGTCAGACACCGTAAGCCTACCACCACCTTCTGGAAACATTACTACATTGAAAACAATGTTCGCTGCCCAGGGTTTGAGTGTTAAAGACCTCGTCGTTCTCTCGGGTTTGTAAGTTTTACAAAAAAAAAATCATTATATAAATATCTAATTAATATTAAAAAAAAAAATCAATACAAGGCAAAATAAATACTCCGTCCCAGACTAATATTCCAACCTTAATTTGCACACTTATTATACAAGCATTCTAAGAAAATCATATACCATTTTAAGAGTATTTAATTTCTCATTCACAATAATGCTCATTTTTCAAACAATTGGTCAAAAACAATTCATCATTTACCATTTTGAGAAGGAGAGTTTTTACTCTGAGAAGTAACAAAAAGAAAAGTAGGACTCTTACTCTAGGACAGAATGTTTATTTAATTTGAATTATCTCATTCTGTCATGTATATGTAGGGGGACACACCATAGGGAACTCTCACTGCAGTTCATTCACGAACTGCTTGTACAACTTCACTGGCCAAGGTGATAGTGACCCGTCAATGGACTCAAACTACGTAGCTGCGTTGAAGAAAGTATGCACGGCAGGAGACACGACTACAATTGTTCAGATGGACCCTGGAAGCTTTAAACAGTTTGACACCAACTACTACAAGCTTATTACCCAAAGGAGAGGACTATTTGAATCTGATGCTGCTCTTTTAAATGACAATGTAATCAGTGCTTATGTAAAAAGTCAACCGGCTGGCACAGGATCCACATTCTTAAATGACTTTGCAGTGTCCATGGTGAAGATGGGAAAAATTGGTGTTCTTACTGGCACATCAGGTGAAATCAGGAAGAATTGTGCTTTCATCAACTAGGCTCAAATGACTCTATCTGTTGTCCTTAATTTTCTGCTATATTTGTAAAACTGTAATTTGATTTTTCGCAGTCAGCTTGATATTGCTTTGTAAGTTTTCTCTCTGTCCATTGAGTTAGCAATAAAGGTTTTAAACTTGGTTCATGTTTTTTTAGTATTTGTGATTGTGAATGAATAAACAAGGCACTATTTGATTCTTGAAGATACATGTTTTGTGTGGAAGTACTTAATATAGAAACAATGAGAATAAGTTTTCTTTTGCTACGACTAAATAAGAGAATTCCTAGAAGCTCGTAATATGGGAGTACATAGAAAACAAAAATTTATTTTCTTTTAGTTGGACAAAGTCTTACTTTAGAAAAATTACTGGAGCAAATTAATTCCGGATTTTGAAAACCTGATATTGCTGGTGTGTTTCCAATTCAGCAGAAGGTGATTGGTATAAATTTGTGGGAACCAGCTGATAGGTACAATGGCTTAGTAACTGAAAGGCCCTGTTAACTTAATAAACAGATTGATTTGGACAGCTAACACGTTGGGTTAGTTATTGAGAAATAATAAATAAAAAGAATTATGCAGCGGAATATAAATAAGTAATGAATAAAAAGGACAATGTGTAATGTGTGTGTTAGTGTATGAACAAGAGTGTACACAATATTTTTAAAGTGGTTCAGAGGCAAAACCCTTCTCTTACATCCACCCCGACTGTTGAAGAACAGTGAGATTAATTCACTATAATATTCTCTTCTACAAGAGTTACAAGAATTGATAAGGAAAGTTCCTAGAACCCCCTCTACTTAATTGACACTTCGATTAAGGTTGCTTCTGTCAAATCGAAAACGAAAAGAAAAAGTAAAATCACAAGTGTGCTTACAGAGAAATAGCTTGGTTGTTAGCTGGCTTGGTAAGGGTTGTAACTGGGTGCAAGAAGGCACAATATTTGCAGGGGTTTTATGCAAATAGTCAAGACTGCAGAAAATAGCAGAGAGCGAGAGCAAATGGAATGCAGGGGTTTAAAAGGGTGTAAAGTGTTACTTGACAACATGCCAGTATGCTCCTTTATATAGGGGATGGCATATAGCCATTGGGGGACAAAGGTGCAGAGGAGTGATGGTTCAACTTTGACTAGGTAAAGTCAAGTTGGCTGACATATTTATTACTTGGTTGGATGCAAGTTGTCAATTTGAGTAGAAGGCTACGCATACTTTATCAAGCTTCAATATGAGTTATTCCGGTGATTGGGAGAATGTTTTCAAGAAATTGGAATAATTGTTCTTCAAAGATCTAATGTGGCAGAGATCGCTGTTGGCCACAATCAGTCTTAGCTGTTCAAACTTGTGTCTTAGCTGTTGGGCCTTTGAGGTATTTTATGTTGAAGCTTGTTTGTAATTGGCATCTTGATAATTCATTTGAATGTAAGGGAGTCTGTAAATGATAGTTCTCCAGTTTGTTTGATGTATAGATGATAGGTAGATCTTGTAATGTCTTGACTGTTTGGCTTAGCTGTTTATTGTTGTCTTGGGTTGCCTGTGCTCAGGTCTTTGTATACTTCATGTAATCAAATGGGTTTGATTATTTATTTATCAAAACATGTTTACTATGATTAATTGGAGATTAAGCATAGTGAGTACTAACAGTAACAGTCCCACGTTATGAAGAACGGGGTCACTCGAGCCGTTCAATGTTGAAACATGTAGGTTGATTATCTTATATTGAAGAGGTAATCAAAGATGAGGAGCAACCTTTATTGTTGTTGGCTTCACTACCCATGTCCTACAAGCCTTTTGTGCAGACGATGTAGATAGGTAAGATTACTTTAACATTTAAAGATGTTGGTTGTTAAAGCGTTGAGTTATAATGAAAGGATGATGAGGAGTGATAGCTTCTCCTATGGAAAAAAGTACCAGTTGCAAAGGGTTCTGAAAGAGGAAGGAGTTATAATTGGGTGACACAAATGGAAGAGCAAGGTTTCAATCAAGGGTTGATAGAGACATGAGTATGGTTGAGTGCTTCTGCAGCGGAGAGACTGGTCATATGGAGATGCCTTGCCTATAATTTCAGGAAGATCTGTAGATTATATGTGGTGTCAAAGGAAAGAAAAAGATTAACAAGGAGGAATGTCAACGCAGTTGATAGTGATGATGGAGATTTCCTTTTTACAGACTCAAGGTGTTGCTGATACAACTAAAGACAATAAGTCTAAATGGCTGATAGATTTTGTTAGATTTCGCTGCTTCATTGCATATTTATAAGGATTGATCTACGTTTAACACTTTGCAATTGGAGGGAACAATTGGAGCGATCAAAGTAGGGAATGCATGGAAATTGAAGATTGAAGGTGTTAGTAGTGCACGCTTCAAGCAGCATGATGGAAACGTGAAAACTGTTTGAATGAAAGGTACGTTCCTAGTGCGACTACGAAGTGCTTTCACTAGGAGATTCACTAGGAGTGTTGACATCGCATGGGTACCAATATGTCGGAAGAAGACAAACGTGCATAGTGTATAAAGTAAAACGCTTGGTTCATCAAGGGAGAAAAGGTGCAAGGAATTTTTTTTTACTTGGAGCGGTAACACTTGCGGGGAAGATCGTTTTGTGATGACAAAAGGGAGATGAAGAAGACCGAGAAAATGGTGCGTTTCTCTGGTGTTGCCGAGATTTTAGGGGATTTTGGTCAAGGGGAGATTTGCCTGGAAACTGACTAAATTACCTAAATCATATTTTGATTGGAAAAGGATTACTAAACCCCACATCGGTTATGAAGAAGAATAGTAACCCCACATTGGTTAGGAAGAGGAAAATTGAGTGTGTCTCCCAATCATAAAAGATCTTTACTATTTAGGTATTTTCTATGACACTGGAGAGAGAGAGAGAGAGAGAGAGAGAGAGAGAGAGAGAGAGAGAGAGTTGGCATAGGCTACAAGTTAGAGAGAAAAAATTGTACGGTTGTATGCATTGGTTAGGATATTCAAGAGTGTTGAGAGAGACTGTGTCTTTATTCTTGTAATATCGAGAAAAGTAGTTAATATATATTTTGGGTGGAATAAGCTTTAAACCGAACCACAGAAAAATTGTGTGTTTTGTCTTGTTGTGTGTGTGTGGGTATCTGGTTCTCTTGTTGCATTTTTTCTTGTTGACGAACGATCCCAAAACTGTAATGTGGTAAGAGGGAGTGAAGGATGTTCCTAAATTGCTGAATTCTTGTTTATCGAAAGGCTTATTATATTTACATCAGCCCATACATTGGCTATTAGTACAACTTACGCCAGTCTTGTGGTCTCTATAAGCATATTGACTAAATAGATAAATTTTGATCTTGACCAATTGTGCTTTTCCTCCCGTCAATGCACCCTGACCAATCAATGTCAGTGTGTCCGATGAGGCTACATCCATTCTTTGTCTTTTACATGATGCCATAACTCTTGGACCCTTCACATATCTCAAGATCCTCTTTTCTGCTCCCAGATGTGCTTGGCTATGTTAATGTTTAAAGAATGAGAGAATAGGTTTGAAAATTTTTCCATCGCATGTTATTCATTCATGTTGGTTACAATATATAGAGTACAAATGAGAAACTTCCTAGCTAAGTAATTTCGGAAACTATGACTCTTAATCTAGACTAGAATACTATGAATATTCTTATACAAAACTGATATACACAATATTTACAAAATCAGTAATTGATACTTATCAAAATGGGGAGGTCGAGTCTGTGATATGGGCTCCCAGTAATCCCGGCTAATACCCCCCCTCAAGGTAGACGTCCGTATGGAAGGTGCAACTTGACTGATAAGGCATGAAAGCGTGGTTTAGACAGACCTTTCGTGAATACGTCGGCAAGTTGATCATCGGTTGAAACATAATGCAAAGTCAAGAATCCACGAGTGACCAACTCACGAATGAAGTGATAGTCTATCTCTATATGATGCGTGCGAACATGAAAGACAGGATTACGGGACATATGAAGATCCGAAAGATTATTGCAAAACAAGGAAGGCGGAGAGAAGGGTTTCCTTAATTCACGAAATAGATACGAGAACCATCTGAGCTCCGCAGTGGTGGTGGACAACGCCCAATACTCAGCTTCACTAATAGACCTGGACACAGTAGATTGCTTCTTCTCCATCCAAGAAACAATGTTTGGTCCAATGAAGATGCAAGCCCCTGTGGTGGACCGACGATCATCCGGATCGCCAACCCAATCAGCATCGGAGTATGCCCGAATGGCAAGACTCGAAGAGCGATGAAACGTCAGACCAAGGTCAAGGGTACCATTGATGAAGCGAAGAATCCATTTAGCAGCGATATGGTGGGTTGTACGAGGCTGATGCAGTAACTTACATACCTGATTAACAGAAAAAATTTATGACTGGTCTGGTCAACGTAAGATACTGTAGGCCGCCGACAAGGCTACGGTCTGTGGTTGGATCTGGAAGCACCTCACCATCATGGCATAAGAGTCATGAGTGAGGAACCATGGGAGTCAAACATGGTTTGCAATCTATCATGTTAAATCGCGTAAGTAGTTCCGGAGCATACATCGACTGACCAAGGCGCAGTGTATCTTTATTACGTGAAGCCTCCAATCCCAAGAAAAAACTTAAGTCACCTAGACGGTGACTATCAAAAGTGTGACATATCTCACCGATGATGGTTGACACGGAAGCGGAGGAAGAGCCTATGATGATGATGTCGTCCACATAAACCAGAAGACTGTCGTGGATTCAGGAGAGTGGTGAATAAACAGAGAAGAGTCAGACCGGCTATTAAACAATCCAAGCCATAAAAGAAAGTCATGTACACGTTGAAACCATGCTCGAGGGGATTGTTTTAAATCATATAATGCTTTATGGAGTTTGCAGACATGGGACAGAGCAGAGGAGTTGACAAACCTAGGAGGCTGCTGTTCGGTTTCGTAGTAACATGCGCAGCGGATATAAGCATTTAAATTTTATAAAACCCAAAGCCCATAGATCCATTCATATGATTAAGTCAAGTACATCTACGATTAATACAAGAATACTAACCGTTGATATGTTTCAATATTTTCTTGATCTTGAATCTTGGTTCTTCGCGCTTCTCCGAATCACGAACGCAGGAACACGAACAGAAAGATGATAAAGCAATCACCCTCTATGGATATCCACACGCGAACGAATATTAAGAACTCTTTTTTTATCTTGACTGCTAGATCAAAAAGGGACTATATGAATTTATGAATTATTGATCTTGATTCTCAATCTTGATCAATAATATTGTTTCTCCAAACAATTTAATCAATATCATACAATGGCTGGTGAAAAGATATTTATATATAGGTCTAAGTCCTTAACCCTTAAGGACTTAGGAATCCTAAATCCCGTCACTTAATTATTCTGTAAGTATTCTGACCAAACAGCACTGGCACGGTCGTGCCCTTCGATTGGCACGGTCGTTCCAATCCGTGCGTGTCTGCCTTCCCAGCTGGCCATTATTGGCACGGTCGTACTTTGTATCTGGCACGGTCATGCTTTATACTTGGTACGGTCGTGCCGATTGAGCCGCCAGGCACTTGCCTTGGTCGAATAATGACACGGTCGTGCCTTATAAAGCGCACGGTCGTGCCAGACCAAAATTATGCCATTTTGCCCTTTTAACAATTCGTTCTTTTGTGTGTGACCCCATAAGATTATATCAAGTTGGCAATGAGGCCAAACACACTTTGTCTCATAAATCATGAGCGGACCCTAGCAGGCCATCATGATTACCCAAATGATATAACTTGTTAAAGTTCGTTAATCCATTATAGAACATATCATAATCCTTTTGTCCACGATGTCATTGAACGTAAGCCATGGTCAATGGTCAACTTACGATGTTCAATACTTTCTCGATTCCGAATATATTGATAATACAAATCACATTTGAGCACGGCCATGCATTTCATCAATTATTCATCGAGTGGCCAAAGCTTGACATCTCTCTTGACGAGGGACAAATTCCATCTTGACTTATTACTCTTCCTAACATGAATCCGATTATGCCAATCACATTCTTTATAGCTACCAGTTTAAGGCTAACGTTTGAATATGTCAAACGTAATGTTCATCATGTGGAAGACTGTAATAATCTCAGGTCTAGGGATTAAATGATATAACTACATGAGACTTAATTATGACATTGTGACCATGACATAAATCTCATACGGGTCAGTCCAGTATCTGTTCTCCAACAAATACCCATAAGTTTAATTGTATCACATACACCATAATCATCATATGATAATCTATTAAACTTATACTAATAATTAATCATAATTATCAGGGACGGGGATTATTATAATAAACATGCAAAGGATATAATAATCAAACATTCAATATCTTTATTAAAACATAATCAATAGATAACATTAATCGTTCAAATAACGTGCCTAGAGCATACAACACCAACAGCTGCTTCATGTATACCTCTTCGTAGAACACACCATTGAGAAACGCATTACGGAACAAGGGACCAATGATCGAGGCCGGCTTGTTGCATAAAGCCTTGAGCAACTAAGCGAGCCTTATTTCTGTCCAATGATCCGTCAGCTTTTTGTTTAACTTTAAATATCCATCGAAACCCCATCACATTCATATCGGATTGATACGCAAAGAGGTGTTGGAATTTAATATGAAACGATCATATTAATCAGGAACGTACCAGGAAATCATCGCACGAACAGGTACCGACCCACTTGCGACTGCTGTCCCACTTAGCCAGAATCTCACTTCTCAGATCAACAAAAGATTACGAATATAGAGAGAGAACAGTTTATTGCAATTAATTGCGTGCATATAAAGTGGTATAGGGATCATATATTTATACTAGTATTAAGTCGGTTTAGGTTTTAGAGAAGGACTCTTAAACCTATTCGACTTCCGGTTACCTTTTCTTGAAGGAAAAGAAACCAGACAGTTAGAGTCCAGTTAGGAAACTAACTGACCTAACTATTTTGTCAGGGACCATTCTGAAATATTGAAAACTTCAAATAAACTTTGTCCAAAAAGATACGCCCTCGAACCGAACCATTCGCCCGTGCCCGGCCCGGCCCAGCGAGCGAGCGTGCGTGTGAGGAAAGGTTCAAGCCCACCTCACATGTAACTTGAAAATGAAACTATGAAATGCCAAGTAATTTATGGCACTTCAACTACCCATTCCAATTCTATGTGGGATGGCCTAAAAGCATTTAGTCTTCTAAGCAAAAGGAAGGCTTGCCTTTTCTTTCCCATTTGGGATGGCAACAAACCCATTTCATCCTTGGAAGCAAAAGCCTCTTAAAAGCTCATCTTTGAAGTCTTAGAACTATGAATTTAATCCATCATTTGGCTTTCACCAAAACACCAATATTGTTCATGGTATAACATACTACAAGTATAAACATTGACCAAGGTCAAAGTCAACGGGACCCACCAATGGGACCCACTCAAAGTTGACCCTTTTCAAGCCAAATTTCCAAAAATTCCCCACAAATCTATGGTGATAAGACTAGTAGAGATTATCCATGTCGTGCTTTCAGTAGATGGTGTCTCCCGACTTGAACCCCAACCTAAGCTAGTCAATGGAAACCCCCACAGGACCAGATGAACGGGTGTCTTGAATCTGATTCCTTTGAGTGTAGGAGACTTTGTTGGTAGCAACACGAAAAAGGCTATGACAGCAGCCTCTATCTTTATGTTTGACGCGTATAAGCCATACGTCCTGATCCTCTTTCATAAGTGCTTTCGAGGAATAACCCATTTCCTCTAATTGCGGCTAATTATAACACTTATTTAGTTGGGCATATCCGAAGATGTACTGCTACCATCTTGTCTAAAAGACTTGATCCCATTCAAAGCATAAAGCTTTTACTATACTTGCAGTAATGAACACCTTTTCAGGCTATTTAGGGGACAGACTCAGACATGTAACATGTCAATCTGTTTTAGGTGTTCCAATCCACCTTACAGCTTGTTACTACCACATTGAACCTTCTTTGTGGGATCTCCACTCAGATAGGTTGGGTTCCTACCGCATGTGAATCAGACGGGGTTCAGTCCCATCCCCAACCTGGACTTTTGAACTAAGACTACATCAAGTCCTTTTGTTAAAGGATCAGCTGTGTTATCCTTGGTACCAACATAATCTACAGCTATCACCTTTCGAAACACAAGATCCCTTAAAGATTTCAATCTTATTTGGATGTGTCTCCTTGTTTTGCGATTGAACTTGACACTTTTATGTTTCTCAATTGTGGTAGTATTGTCACAATGTACAAAGATCACAGGAATAGGCTTGCTGACTATAGGCAACTCGGACATAAGTCCTTGAAGCCATTCAGCCTCCAATCCAGTAGTGTTAAGAGCAACTAGCTCGGCTTCGAAGGTAGACCGAGACAACAGGGTTTGTTTTGTAGATCTCCAGGCAACTTCAGCTCCGCCTAAGGTAAAAACATACCCAGTACAGCCATAACTCCCAGCGTTAGTGGCAATCGAGCTAGCATCACTGTACCCCTCGAGTACAGTAGGAAATCTCCTATAATACAGCTAAGGGAAATGGTTCCCTTCAAGTACCGAAGTACTATATCTAGAGCTTCCTAATGAGCTCTATTCGGATACTTAGTGTCTCTAGCCAACCTCGTAACTACGTAGGATATATCTGGTCTAGTATAGTTAGCAAGATACATTAAGCTCCCAATAACCTGAGAATATTTCAACTGAGCCACAGGTACTCCATTCTCATTCTTAGCAAGTGCCATAGAAGGACTAAATGGAGTATTGACGATTTTACCATCCTTATAACCAATCTTCTCAATCACACTCTGTGTATAATGAGATTGTGAGATGGTTATGCGTTTAGTTGAACGACTCAACTTAAGTCCAAGGATCACGTCACCTACTCCCATATCCTTCATTTCAAACTTACTTTTCAAGAATAAATTAGTTTCATCGATTATTCTCATATTATTTCCAAATAACAGAATGTCGTCAACATATAGGCACAACACAATACAACTATCACCTTTACTCATAGAATAGACACACTTGTCAAATTCATTAGTAATAAAGCCAAACGATGAGACAATTTTATCAAACTTTTCATGCCACTGCTTTGGGGCTTGTTTCAATCCGTAAAGGGATTTAACAAGTTTACAGACCTTTCTTTCATTACCAGATGCTACAAATCCTTCAGGCTGATCCATATAGATCTCCTCCTTAAGATCGGCATGAGGAAAGGCGGTCTTCACATCCATTTGATGGATATGGAGATCATACACAGAAGCCAATGCTATGAGCATAAGGATTGTAGTCATCCTGGCAACCGGTGAATAGGTATCGAAATAGTCTATTCCCTCCATCTGCTTAAACCCTTTAGAAACTAATCTAGCCTTAAACTTATCAACGGTTCCATCAGGTTTGAGTTTCCTCTTAAAAACCCACTTGTATCCAATTGCTTTGCAACCAGGAGGAAGATCAACTAATTCCCATGGCCCATTTGAGATAATAGAATCAATTTCACTTTTAACGGCATCCTTCCATTGCTTAGAATCAAGAGATGCCATAGCTTCTTTGAAGGTATTAGGATCAACCTCGATATTGTAAGTGATGTAATCACTTCCATAATCCTTGGTAACCCTAGCCCGTTTACTCCTTCTTGGTTCATCCTTATCATCAGATAAAGAACCAATTGGATTTGCCCCCACGTTTGTCATCTCTTCCACATGATATGGAATTGAATTAGACGTGGTATTTGACTCTTTAGGGAGTCCGGTTTTCATGTAAAACACATCTTCAAAGAATGTTGCATCACGTAACTCAACAATTGAGTTAACATCAATGCCAGAAATTTCAGATTTGATAATCAGAAATTTCAATGCATAACTCATTTCAGAATATCCTATAAAGATAGCATCAACAGTTTTAGGACCAAGCTTCTTTCTCTTGTGTTCAGGGACAAGTACCTTTGCAAGGCACCCCCACACTTTCAAGTATTTCATGTTGGTCTTTCTACCTCTCCAAAGTTCAAACAGACTTTCATCTCTATGTTTAGGAGGAACTCTATTCAGAATATGGCAAGCCGTATTCAAAGCTTCTCCCCACATATACTTAGGTAATCCAGAACTTATAAGTAGGATGTTAATCATATCTTTAAAGGTTCTATTATTACCGACCCACTTGCGACTGCTGTCCCACTTCGCCGGAATCTCACTTCTCAGATCAACCATAGATTACGAATATAGAGAGACAACAGTTTATTGCAATTAATTGCGTGTATATAAACTAGTATAGGGATCATATACTTATACTAGTATTAAGCCGGTTTAGGTTTTAAAGAAGGACTCTTAAACCTATTCGACTTCCAGTTACGTTTTCTTGAAGGAAAAGAAACCAGACATTTAGAGTCCAGTTAGGAAACTAACTGACCTAACAATTTCGTCAGGGACCATTCTGCAAATATTGAAAACATCAAATAAACTTTATCCAAAAAGATACGCCCTCGAACCGAACCATTCAACCAAACGCCCTTAGCCCGTTCCTGGCCCGGCCCGGCCCAGCCGAGCTATCACGCCCCGAAATCCGTGGTCACACAAACCTCGAGGAGTGACGAACAAAACGATAACCCATCAAAACCCCAAAATGAGACCTGAATTTTTTCTTCATTTTATAAACAACCAAACCAAAACTATACAAAACAAGAGCTTGAGTTGAGTACATCAGAGCTACTAACCTAAGACCGAAAACCAAACTTTACGAACTGATATCTACATATAATCAAAATACCACTTCTCTCACAACAGCAAAAAGACTTCTACTCTATCCGACCTCTCTAGCGTCAGAACATCACGGCTTTCTAAGCTCCACCTGGGAAGGGGAAAAGAATAAAGGGGTGAGCACAAATTGCCCAGTTAGGAACCTGCCAACAAGGTTATGATAGTGTATAGAATCCCAAATCAATTTAACAAAGCAGTAATGATCAAATCAGTTCATGAATATCAAGACCATCCCAGTGAATGAAATGAACGATAACAAAGAATTTCAATGTCTATTCCATAACACTTTTGATTCGGCCGAATGCCCAATGTCAAGCCAAGTCAAGGTTCAAGTTGGCTCAAACATCAAACTATCGCCTGCAGATGATAATTTGATCTCGGAGCTACGAGACAACAACCGGTGTTGGATCCTCTATTAGTCGAGGATTTCAAGTGTTCAAGTAACTCAAAGTGTCTATGCGGAGTAACAAAGAACAATACGAGCAATAATACAAAGTTATTCCAATATCAATGACAAGATAGGTTTCTAGGTTGACAAGAACCCCTTACCTCAGTCACCAGCTACTCCAAAACGAAACTCAATTCAGATAAAACTCCTCAATCTAACATAACAAAGAGTTCAAGTCCACGAGTTAGTATCCATTATGTAAAAACAAAGTGACATAAACGAAAAAATACACCTTATGAACAACACTGTATTTATTCAGTTTTATCCCAAATGCATATATTTTATCAACTTCTTACAATCATATTCAGAAAGTACACAGAAATATATACAAGTAAGACTCAAGAATCAAATAATTCGGAGTCCGAACGGAAAAGTTATGAAACAAACGAGGACAGATCATTTTATAAAACATTTCATAAACTGCTGTTACAAAGATCCTATATCTGGGGGAAATCTGTAAAACATTGGTAACAGATAACTATATCATTACAAATATCTTTAAAATCTAATGAATTTAGACATAAAAATCACTTAATTCCGAGTACGGATGAATTATTTACGAATTTTCTAAGTTGACGGCATCCAGAAAGCTTCTATCATGCACTGCTCCAAAAACGGATATTCTGAGAGTAACAAACATATTTTCTTGATCTGAAAGCACAATATTTGGAAACCTCATTGAAAAACATCCAACTTAGACTCTAAAATCATTGCATTCCAGTTTATAACGAAGAAGTTATGAACTTTAACATTTACCAATCTTCTAAGCTCTTAGAGGGGGCTATTCAAAAAATAACAAAATTTCAGAATCAAATTACATAACACTGCTGTCAAAACAGAGCTTGTGGGAAAAAATGTTAAACTTTTATCATTCTAACACATATTCCATTCAAAAGCTCTCAAAAAATTGGTCAAGATAGACTACAAAATCGCTTCATTCTGATAAAAAACAAGCAAGATATAATCAATTTAAGATGACAAAGCTTCATAATATCACATGACATGAGGTACTATTCTGACTGTTTCACAAACACAAGGACTAAACTGGAAATTCAAAAATACTTTGAACTCAAGGACCAGAATGAAGTTATAACAAATTAGGGAACTAAAATAGAATACTCATGAATTCGGGGACCAATTGAAATATTCACAAAGACAATGACCAGTTTGTAATTTTCAAGGATTTCTTCTTTATCATCCCAGAATGACAACAAATTCATCTTTTACTGTTTCAATAAATTAGCCTATGTCTTGTATTCATTACCATACATACCCCAATTTAAAGTAAAAACAACTTCAAACTTAATCAAGAATAGCACTAATTAAATCTATTTCAAACCTAATTAATTTATCTAACAAGAATCCATATACAATTTACACACTCAAGCTAACGAACACATAGCATACACAGTCACCACAAAAGCAACAACATTGACATCAATAATAAAAATTATACTCCCTCTGTCCCAGAATGATAGTCCTCCTATTTTCATTCATGGGTTTTACGAAGGAACTTTGAGTAATAATTAAGGCTACTTTTAATTATTCTAATGAAATTTTTGAAATTGTTTCTTGATACACCATTATAAATACTATTAATATCAATTTTTAGATTCACATTAACATAATTATAAGTAGCATTTATAACTGCTCAAAGTTCTTTCGTAGTAACAATGAAAAAAGGGGACTATCTTTTTGGGACGGAGGGAGTATGTATATCATTTTATTCCAAGCATACCAATTTTACCGAAATTAATATTAAAGTCACTTAAGTTGTTCTTCAATTTTCGGTTATCAAATGAAACCCTCCTTCTTAATTTCTGTTTTTTTTTTCTTCCTCCGTTTTCTTCTTCTTCTTCTTTTTTTTTTTTTCAGCGTTTTTTATATTCTCACTCTTCCTGACTGGTGCAAGACTTTGGTGTAGTAAATCTTAAAGAAAACTTGGAAAGATATACTAAGCATGTACTTGCTGAGTCACCATATGAAGTTAAGGAAAAACTCAAATTACTAGACACCTCCACCTAATGCATACTAAGCATGTACTTGCTGGCAACCAAACAGAGTGCATGGGAAAATATGGGGCCCACGCCCAAGAATCTTGATCTTGTTTCGTTTTCTTTTCTTTAAAAAATTAAAAATTATACTCGTTCCGTCCCAACTAAAAATCCTACTTTTTATTTTTTTATTTTATAGTACGTCCGAGAGCAATAATAATTTTAATAACACCATGTCACATAATTGTCAATTTATTAAATCATTATATTTAATCTAAACAAATACATTGATTTAATATTAAGGAATTAACTCAAATTAATGCACACGATTAAAATATATGACTGTAAAATGACCAATTAATCGAGGTGTAACTCTAACATATGTAAATTCAAATTAACCATTTATATCCACATAAATGTAACCAAGTGACATACAAAATGCATTAATTTATTTGGGATGTTATACAACTCGAGCCGAGCGCGCATGTAGGGAAAGGTTCAAGCCCACCTCACATGTAACTTGAACATGAAACTATGAAATGTCAAGTAATTTATGACACTTCAACTATCCATTTCAATTCCATGTGAGATGGCCCAAAAGCCTTTAGTACTTCCAAGCAAAGGGAAGGCTTGCCTTTTCTTTCCCATGTGGGATGACAACAAACCCATTTCATCATTGGAAGCAAAAGTCTCTTAAAAGCTCATCTTTGAAGTCTTAGAACTATAGATTTAATCCATCATTTGGCTTTCACCAAAACATCAATATTGTTCTTGGTATAACATACTACATGTATAAACATTGACCAAGGTCAAAGTCAACGGGACCCACCAATGGGACCCTTTTCAAGCCAAATTTCCAACAAAAGGGACGAAGTCTTGTTTTTGTGTAGGGCCGAAATTTCCTCAGACGTCGCGGACCGCCATGTGGATGTTGTGAGGCTTGCTTGAAGGTGCGTGGTTCAAAGAACGGGTCGTTGTTGATGGCAACAAGACTGTAGTCAATGGAGACTGGAGATGTAGCACCTAACAAGTCAGTTAAGCCATGGTACTTGAGAGGAGGGGTCGAGGAAGGAGGGGCAAAAGATTCTGGGGGGAATCAGGAGTTTCTAAACTTGCGGGTGTCTCAGGGGTATTTTCTAAAAGTCCATGTGCAACGGAGGAAGACGTCTGATGCAGAGGGGTGGCGGGTGCATCATTAGGCAAGTGGAGGGGCACAGGAGAATTTTGAAATGTGGACCTGGGCTGCGATTGTAAGTGGGGCTGCACTTGAGAAGGCCCAAATCGAGTCTGTGAGCTGGGCAGAGTGAGGTTCTTGTCCGGAGAAAAGAAGGGAGTGGGCCGGCTGTGATATGAGCCAAGGACACCATGTGGCCCATGAAGTTCAGTGGCCGAAATGGTGGTGCAGCAGTCCCTCATGTATGTGAAGGAGTAGTATCCCTATCTTGCCATGGAAAAGAAGATTCATCAAATACCACATGTATAGAAATATAAAGTTTTCCATTGGAAAGGTACATAGAACGATAGCCTTTACAGGAATTATCATAACCAAAAAAGATGCAACGTGTTGATTTTGGCATTAACTTATGAGCATTGGTAGGAACAATGTGAGGGAAACAAGAAAAGCCAAAGACTTTTACGAAACGATAATCGGGAATGCGTTTACACAATTTTTGATAAGGAGAGATAAAATTGTGTTGATGCATGGGAAGGTGGTTTATGAGATACACGGCAGTGTTGAAGGCTTCTAACCAAAATTTATAAGGAACTTTGGCTTTAGACATAAGACAAAGGCCCATGTCAACAATGTGACGGTGTTTGGGCTCAACTACCCCATTTTGTTGCGGTGTGTAGGGACATGTGAGTTGATGCTTAATGCCCACATGGCGAAGAAAAGTAGTAAAAGCCCTACTTGTAAATTAGCAGAAATGCGTCTAGATAATTGGTTCTCAATTTGTGTTTTAAAAGCACTAAAAATGTCAGTGACATTAGATTTATGTGTCATGGGAAAAAGACACACAAAACGAGAAAAATCATCTACAATAGAAAGATAATAGAGAAGGTTATGAGTTCGTAGGATGGTTTTGAACAAGTTTGCCAAGTTGATATAGTTTTCTTTAGTGAGGAATGTTTGTCCCATAATGGAATTGGGGTTAAAGAAAATGGGTAGGGGATTGGAAGATAGTGGTTGGGACGAGGAACCGGTACCGGATACTTCCAGTCATTTTGTGATCGGGAGGAGAAGAACTAAGGCTGAAAGGGGAAGGTATGTCTAAACTTGGATCGTGATTTAGACTGATACCATGTTAAAGTTTAAAGAATGAGAGAATAGGTTTGAGTAATTTTCCATCGCATGTTATTCATTCACGTTGATTACAATATATAGAGTACAAATGAGAGACTTCCTAGCTAAGTAATTTCGGAAACTATGACTCTTAATCTAGACTAGAATACTATGAATATTCTTATACAAAAGTGATATACACAATATTTACAAAATAAGTAATTGATACTTATCAAGATGGGGAAATCGAGCTTTGATATGGCTCCCTGTAATCACGGCTAATAGGCTAGGCTAACTCATGAATCGGGAAACAATGTATACTACATGTATTATGGGGTGTATTGTGGTTGTGTGGTTGATTAACGAACAATCCAAGCTTCAATATATTGCTTTATCACATTCTCCTTGTCATCATTCTTGGAAAAAATTTCATTTAGTGCCATGGGGGTCAGGGGTGGATCCATTCATGGATATATGGATGTAAGTGCATCCACTGAATCAAATGATGTCTCAGGTTTAGTGGTGAATTGTCAGGTTATTTTACTTTATGGTTGAGATATTGAGTCACATAGCAAACATTTTTCTGCAAATTTTAAATTTTATAATTTTATAATTTTAAAATTTTACGTTGAGAATTCGGGAAACATTTATCAGATAAGACCCTCCCCTCCCCAAATCCCCAACTTTCTGTCCATTTAAATCCGCAATAAATCCTCATCAACCACTACCAATTTCAGTTGACCGAATTTTCTGACTCTGAACTGTTAGAGCAAAATAAACATAAGAACGATGTCAAGCGAAATAATCAAACACAAACACAAGAATTTTTATGTGGTTCACCAACTTGGCTACGTCCACAGGCGGATGGAGAATATATTATTATTCATTGACAATTACAAAAGACGATCTTCACTAATCTAGTTGCACGAATTATTTAGGCAAGTAATTTCGTCAAACTAAATCTAGATCTTAGATCTCTACATGTATCTCTCAAAGATGACCGGCTAAAATAATGCTAGAGGAGGGGTTAGTAGTTATAGGCATAAATACTAGAAACCCAAAAGGAAGAGGTAACATATTTCTTATGCACAAAGTAAATCTATTCGAATTAGGAATCTATTTCCTAATTCTAGAATAATTCTTTACACAAATAGGAGTACTAATTAATTTGGGACGGTGTGAGTCCTAATACTAATTAACTAGGAAATTCTCAACAAAGAGCCACAGTATACACCACGTCAATTCAACTCTTAACGGCTTAGGCCATTCGGCCCATTTGTCAACTAAGCAAAACACCTAGGCTACCAAGCAGCAATCTTGACTGAAGAACATGGCTAAGGCTTCTAGATGTAGCTTCAACACCGGGATGGTTACAGCTATTCGGCCCATTTCTCTAGTTCTCGTTTCAAGTCCAAAAATTACAACGATTTATTGCGGACATATCCTTAACCAATACGCCTATTGATTCAAAGGCATATTCCCAACAATCTCCACCTTGACTTTGAATCTCGCCAAACCATATTTCATATCCACGAACCGACTTCAACTCCACCTTGAGTTGAATCCTTCGTTTCTGAACATATCTCTCCACCTCCGCCACCGCCTTCTGTCTTTGTCAAGACATCATCTTTGTTCACTAAAGAACAACCACGTTTACTTAGTCAAGCAAACGACTTTTCCGGCTCAACTTGTGTAATGATTTCTAGATCCCTAGAACCTTCACCACAACGTTGACCACCATATCTGAAATACCAAATCCACGATCACCAAATTCGAATACCGTATTACCCAGATGACGACCGTCGATCTTGTCACAAACTTCAACGTGCTTCGAACCATTCTTGGATCACCAACGAACAGGAACAAACACCATTGAACGACTTGAACAAATCTCTTCTCATTCTGGCAATGTATCTCGAACCCGTGACTACTTATTTGGATTTCTTCCCCATAAGCATCTGCACAAACGGAAATTGTACATGAACTGCACGACTACGCGATGTCTGCACGAACTGCTACAATACTCCACTAACATGTGCTCTTACTTATTTTGTTTCTTCGAACTCTCCATAACGCCGATGAGAGCCAAGAAACTAGTATTGATGTCTCAGAAAGCCTTTTAGACCATCAATATAGTGTTCGCCGAACACTTGAGACTGTACACCTGTAGAATTTAAGAACCCCTTTTGCCGACTAGACTTGTGTATCTACTTCTAGGCCTTCGAATAGATTACACCTTAAATCCCCAAATTGTACCTTGTCCCGATTGCTTCTCAATCCCAATCCAATGATGAGCTTCGAACTAGTCTAGAAAGCTTCGAACCCACTCATTTAAAGGCGAATAGAATGCAATCTTGTGCTTTACCTCAAGCACCCTTTGTCACGCCGGACAATCTTTCCCCTCCCAAGCAACCGGACGATATGCTAAGCCTGGCATTCCTTAGTGCCTCTAGACCGCCTATCTAGAGCACCGCCCCTTCCGGGCGCTAACAGTTTTTCGTGCTTGGCTAGTTCATTCGGCCGTGAACCTTGCCCACCGAGATACACTGTCCCAACTCAATCTCCGGATAGTCATCTTGTACCTCAGGATTTGTCTGCCCATCTACTCCTTGTTGTAGAAATCGGCTCCAACTTTTCCTCAACTATCTCGCTTTGCTCTACCTTTGGATCTAGAAGCCACTCATCCCTGCGCCGTGAGCCTTCTTCCACCATTAGAGAAAAATCACTATTGTCACTATTTTCCATAGCAACCTCCACGAGAACATCATCACCAAGACCCATGATGATTTGTGAATGCGCCTTCTCCTCCAGAGAATCCATAACTTCCTCGCTTCCCTTCCCCTCCTTGTAGAAATTACAAACTTCATCAGGTCTCGGGCCTCTCTTGCTAGAAGATTTTTGAGAATTCTTCTTCTTGCTAGAACCCATGCCTCCTTCCGCAACTATCCCTGTTGAATCTATGTCTGTACTAGATCTACTCGTCACGAGGGTGCCTATAAGCCTTGTTTCTTCAACAAGACTTCTGTCTTGATGTGTCCAACCTAGACACCCAGATTTCTGCACAAACGCTGCACGTGCACTGCACGATCGCTACATGTGAACTGCACGTGTACTGTGCACACGAACTGCAGGGCCTTCATCTTGATTTTCCAAAGAATAAAATACTACTCCTCCTCTTGAACTTGTCGATCGTTGATTCAGATCCTTGATCCATCTTCTTCTTTCTGCAGCGGAATACCCGGATCTTGTCCTAACCAATTTAGCTTTGATGCCACTTGTTAGAGCAAAATAAACATAAGAACGATGTCAAGCGAAATAATCAAACACGAACACAAGAATTTTTACGTGGTTCACCAACTTGGCTACGTCCACGGGCGGATGGAGAATATATTATTATTCAATGACAATTACAAAAGACGATCTTCACTAATCTAGTTGCACGAATTATTTAGGCAAATAATTTCGTCAACCTAAATCTAGATCTTAGATCTCTACTTGTATCTCTCAAATATGACTGGCTAAAATAATGCTAGAGGAGGGGTTAGTATTTATAGGCATAAATACTAGAAGCCTAAAAGGAAGAGGAAACTTATTTCTTGTGCACACAGTAAATCTATTCTAATTAGGAATCTATTTCCTAATTCTAGAATAATTCTTTACACAAGAGTACTAATTAATTTGGGACGGTGTGAGTCATAATACTAATTAGGGCTTTGGACTCTAGAGCCCCTCACTACCAACTTTTATTCTAAATAAGGACCCAACAGATTACTAATACCAGAGACACCATTTGCTTGCAAAAAGATGCAAGATGACTAAAATGCCCTCATATCTCCTCACCCTTATTTTTTTGGTCAAATCATAGTCAAACTCTTATAACTGACACATAATTAACATATAAGAGTAAAAAAAAATCACTTTTTTCATTTTTTTAGAAAAATAATAATATTATTTGGTCAAATATAGTCAAACTCGGTCAAACAACACTCAAACTCTTATAACTGACACATAATTAACATATAAGAGTTGAAAATTTTCACTTTTCCATTTTTTTAGAAAACAATATTAATAATATTTGGTCAAATATGATCAAACCCGGTCAAACATCAGTCAAACTCTTATAACTTATACATAATTAACATATAGGAGTAAAAAAAAACCACTTTTTTTCATTTTTTAAGACAAAATAAAAATATTATTTGGTCAAAATCGATCAACATCAGTCAAACTCTTATAACTTACACATAATTAACATATAAGAGTCGAAAATATAATTTTTTAGAAAAATAAAAAATATTATTTGGTCAAAATCGGTCAAAACAGCAATCAAACTCTTATAACTTACACATAATTAACACATAAGACTCAAATTTTTCAACTTTTGAGAAAAAATATATAATTTTATTCGGTTAAATCACGGTCAAACTCTTATAACTGGCATATAAGACTAATATTTAACATATAAAAGTCAAATATTTTCACTATTTTCAACTTTTGAGAAAATATATAATTAATTTATATTCGGTCAAATCCCGGTCAAACTCTTATAAATGACATATAAGACCAAAAATAATTAACATATAAGAGTCGATTTTTTTAACTTTTTAGAAAAAATATAATATTATTCGGTCAAATCCCGTCAAACTTTTATAACTGACATATAAGACCAACAGTTAACATATAAGAGTCGATTTTTTTCACTTTTTTCAACTTTTAAGAAAAAATAATAATATTATTCGGTCAAATCTCGATCAAACTCTTATAACTGATAAATAAGACCAACAATTAACATATAAGAGTCGATTTTTTCACTTTTTTCAACTTTTAAGAAAAAAACATAATATTATTCGGTCAAATCTCGGTCAAAATCTTATAACTGGACATATAAGACCAACAATTAACATATAAAAGTCGATTTTTTTCAACTTTTAAGAAAAAAAATATATTATTCGGTCAAATCTCGGTCAAACTCTTATAACTGACATATAAGACCAACAATTAACATATAAGAGTAAAAAAAAAATCACTTTTTTCAACTTCTAATAAAACAAATATAATATCATTCGGTCAAATCTTGGTCAAACTCTTTTAACTGTCATATAAGAGTCATTTTTTCACTTTATTTAATTTTAAGAAAAATAAACTTAAAACTATTTGGTCAAATACCAATCAAACTCTTATAAGTCAAGTATAAGAGTCATGGTTTTACCTTTTTTTCACTTTCAAGATTTTTAAAAAATATTATTTTGTCAAATCTCGGCCAAACTCCTATACTTAATGTATATGACCAACTCTCCTCTTATGATTGAAATATAACAGTCATTTTTTCATATTTTTTACAAAATAAATTAAAAATTAAAATATTTTATTAATGTTGACTTTCATATTCGGTCAAACAACAAACAGCTCTTATATCTGACACATAAGACGTATCCACCTCTTATAATTAAAGTAAAAGAGTCATGTATTTTACTTTTTATTTCATTTTAATAAAAAAAAATATTATTTAGTCAAATCACGATCAAACTCTTATAACTAGAGTATAAAACAAATTATCCTCTTATGATTGAACTATAAGAATCACGTTGAATGCCTTCAGCAAATACTTTCTTTTTTCCAACAAAAGAAAACAACTTTCATCTAAATCTTCCAATAGAACTAACTGTATGAACATTAACACAAAGAACCATTATCAAAAACAAAATCTGATAGAGAATAGTAAACCGTAAAGAGAATAACAAAATTAGATAAAACTTCATAACTAAAATTAAGCCTTTTCCTTGGCTGCAGAAGCACCAACTTGTCCACGGAGACGACCAGTCCTTCTGGCAGCAATGAGCGGTAGATCGAAGACAATAAGCGGCAGATCTGAAGTTGAGGAGAAGAGGTGAATTACATCTGAGGATCGCCGGAGAAATCAACCAAATTTGAGGCTTGTCGGAGAAACCGATCAGATCGGAGACAATAAGCGGATCTGAAGTTTCAAGTAAAAAAAAAGAAGAGAAAGCTCTAGAGGATGGAGTTTATGCCCAAGATCCGGTTAGATCTAGGTATAACAAGGTAGTGGAGGCGCAGGAAACGGAAAAGGTGAGGCTAGGTTTGAGAATCACCAGAGCGGATGGTGTGTTACAGGAGAAGGTTCACCGGCTGGATGAAGAACGACGCCGGGAAGAAGAGGAGGCGATCTGGATTTGAGATAGTACAGAGAACTAGCGGAGATGGAGGGGAAGATAGGCACCGGCGTCAGTTACCGGTCGCTGGAGAAGAGGATTTTAGAGAGCGCGTGCAGAGATAGATAGAGAGAGAGAGTGAGTGTGTCTGTGTTTTAGAGAGAGAGAGCGTAAAAAATGGGAAGGGGAGGCTAGGGTTTTGTTTGGGGGCGGGGTAGTTTAGATATTTAGGTAATTTTGTTGACTGGTCAACGAATCTGAGGGGTGCATGTGGAAATATCATCATAAAAGAGCTCTTTATTCGGGATTTGGAAAGGACCTCTCCTTAAAATAGAATAACATTTGGGTGGGGAGGGCCCTAGAGGAAAAACCCCTACTAATTAACTAGGAAATTCTCAATAAAGAGCCACAGTATACACCACGTCAATTCAACTCTTATGGGCTTAGGCCATTCGGCCCATTTGTCAACTAAGCAAAACACCTAGGCCACCAACCAGCAATATTGACTGAAGAACATGGCTAAGGCTTCTAGATGTAGCTTCAACACCGGGATGGTTACAGCTCTTTTGGCCTTAGCTTCAGGCGTCATCCACAATTTCAATTTCTCTAGTTCTCATTTCAAGTCCAAAACTTACAACGATTTATTGTGGACATATCCTTAACCAATACGCCTATTGATTCAAAGGAATATTCCCAACAATCTCCACCTTGACTTTGAATCTCCCCAAACCATATTTCATATCCACGAACCGACTTCAACTCCACCTTGAGTTGAATCCTCCGCTTCCGAACATATCTCTCCACCTCCGCCACCGCCTTCTGTCTTTGTCAAGACATCATCTTTGTTCACTCAAGAACAACCACGTTTACTTAGTCAAGCAAACGACTTTTCCGGCTCAACTTGTGCAATGATTTCTAGATCCTTAGAACTTTAACCACAACATTGACCACCATTTCCGAAATACCAAATCCTCGATCACCAAATTCGAATACCATATTACCCAGATGACGACCGTCGATCTTGTCACAAACTTCAACGTGCTTCGAACTATTCTTAGATCACCAACAAACACGAACAAACACCATTGAACGACTTGAACAAATCTCTTCTCATTCTGGCAATGTATCTCAAACCCGTGACTACTTATTTGGATTTCTTCCCCATAAGCATCTGCACAAATGAAAATTGTACATGAACTGCACGACTACGCGATGTCTGCACGAACTGCTACAATACTCCACTAACATGTGCTCTTACTTATTTTGTTTCTTCGAACTCTCCATAACGCCGATGAGAGCCAAGAAATTAGTATTGATGTCTCAGAAAGCCATTTAGACCATCAACATAGTGTTTCGCCGAACACTTGAGACTGTAAACCTCTAGAATTTAAGAACCCCTTTTGCCGACTAGACTTGTGTATCTACTTCTAGGCCTTTGAATAGATTACACCTTAAATCCCCAGATTATACCTTGTCCCGATTGCTTCTCAATCCCAATCCAATGATGAGCTTCGAACTAGTCTAGAAAGCTTCGAACCCACTCATTTAAAGGCAAATAGAATGCAATCTTGTGCTTTACCTCAAGCTCTCTTTGTCACGCCGGACAATCTTGCTCCTCCCAAGCAACCAGACGATATGCTAAGCCTAGCATTCCTTAGTGCCTCTAGACCGCCTATCTAGAGCACCGCCCCTTCCGGGCGCTAACAGTTTTTCATGCTTGGCTAGTTGATTTGGCCGTGAATCTTTCCATCGAGATAAACTGTCTGTGAATACGTGAGATAAAAATCAGGAGTCGCCATGTTATTTTATTTGTTGTTGAAACACTGAGAAAACCATTTATGAGAATAATAAGTGTTGTTCAAATATATGTTTAGGACATAGAATTGCTTAATCCCAATCATAGTTAACACTTAGGATCCCCCAATTTTCATTAGAACCTTCTTAGGTACCCTTAGGATTCTTTGTGACCAGCATAGGTGTTTTTACAGCTCTTCGATACAAGGCAAACCAGCTAGAGGACAACAGTAATCAAATCAGCAGATCAGCATTCAAGTTGCCGATCAACTTGCTACTTAGTTCACAACCAAGTTTCCGATCAACTTGCTACTTAGTTCACAACCAAGTGGCCGACTTCATGACAAACAGCAAGGACAGTCTGGACTTTACTGGTAGTCAGGTTTCATCGTTCTATCTTGAAGTCAACTTTACCGATTGTCTTTGTCCTTTTTGTACTGTCTTATCAGAAAGTAGTTTATCTGATCAGTCATGATTACTGCGCCGTCTGACACATAGCTATTTTTAGCTCTACTCTGTCTCTACTTTCTTTTGCAGGTAACCGGTTGAGACAAAGGGGTCTTTACCCATTAGACTTTTCCAAGCATGCGTGTATCTTCGCCATTAATGCCAAAGAAACCGCATTTAATGATCCTCAACTACCCAGTTGGAAATTCAAATTGCAAGCCTTCTTCCACAAGACTCAAGTCATTAACTCCTCTTATAAATAGAGGAATTAGAGAATTGAAGAAGGTTGGTGAAAATAGTGCATTGAAGAGAATTGATTGTTTAGAGCATTCATTGAAGCTAAAACATTCTGTCCAGATAATCATTAGATCATTTATTAGGACATACACTTGTGCACAAACTCATCAACATTGTAAGTATTCCCGAACTAGATTATTCTAAGGAATACGTTGTTTGAGTTACATACACCCACCTGAGTGAGATAAGTTCTCTTGGACTTGCCGCTCAAAAACACTTGGTCAGTATTTGTATCACGATCCATTAGTAATCTCTAGATTTAGTCTTTGTATCTGGCAAAGCTGCTCTTGTAATAGACTAGGGATATCTAATAGTGCTCTTAACCCAAATCCAAGTTCTGACCAAACTTGGAAGAGGAGGTATCAGTATTTACACTGTGAACCTCTCCAAATCATCGTGTCCCCTGTTGCTTACTTTGTCCTTTCCGGTTGGAACTCTATCACCGACAGATAGTACTTGTTCTTACTGATTCATTGTAATTTCTATTAACCAATCTCTTGAAACTGCATTGAAATTTGTGAAATCACTTTGTGTTAAACCAAGCACTCAAAACCTTACATACTGTTTTGTGTGAGTTAAATTAAGTCATATCTTCTCCACTGCGCTTACTGATAATAGTTTGCAAACTGATAAGTGACTTTGCATTTATAAAGTGTTTCTTTGAAAAAGTTTTTAATTAGGCTATTCACCCCCCTTAGCCTATTTTCCTACCAATAGGGCCTAACAATTGGTATCAGAGCTTGGAATTTTGAAAGAAATTTCCAAGCTTTGCAGCTTGTTTGCCGACACCATGGCAGGAAAAATCATGCAGTCATTCAACATCACTACCATTCCGTTGTTGAATGTCAACGAGTTTGGTGTCTGGAAATCTCGTATGATAAAGTATATGAAATCAATCGATGACCGGTTGATGAAGGTCATAGAAGGTGGTCTGATCATTCCTTTAAAAGTCTCAACCACCTACCGACATATTCCCTCCACGCCGCTGACACAACATGCTGACCATGACATTGAACAAGAAACCCATGTTCATATTGAAGAAACTTTGGTTGAGAAACCAAGAGAGGAATGGACTGAGGACGACAAACTTTCAGCCGCCCTAGATGGAAAATCATGCCACATTATCTCTTGTGGTTTGGATGACAAACAATACAAACTCATTGACTTGTGCTCCATGGCTCAAGAATGCTGGAACAAGCTCCCTTGCATACTTTGAAGGTGATGAGCAGGTGAAGGACAACAGACTCTAAGATTGCATTGCTGAGTTTGAATCCTTCAAGAAACAAGATGGTGAATCACTAAGGAGTGCCTATGACAGATTCTGCGAGGTAAGTAATTTATGTGCTTCATTAGGTAAGGTTTATACTATGAAAGACCTAAATATTCGTTTTCTAAGTTCTTTGGGAAATGAGTATCATACCAGGTCACTGCTGTTAGAGAAGTGAAAGACTTAAACAAGACCTCTATTCAGAATCTTCTGTCTAGTCTATTTCTGTATGAGAGAGAACTGCAAAAACTTAACGTTCTCGATAAAAATTTCAAAAACTTGTCTCTATCAGCTCAGTCACGGATATCCTTCCCTTCAAGCAAATTCCCTCCTATAGATCCCCATCCAACACCCTGCAGTTCCAAAACCCCAGAAACAACCTCAGAACAACCTATGGAAGAAGACGAATTTGCCGCCTTCGCTACGAACTACAAAAGGTTTAAAGACTTCAAAAGAATGCAGAAAGGAAGCTACCAGCAACCAAAACCATTCACACCATCATTTCAAAAACCAGCAAGTTACAACAAACCCTCAATGAGTGCTACCGACGGAAAGAACAACAAAGGTGATCTTGTCTGCTTCAACTGCAGAAAACCTGGTCACTTTGCTTCCAAATGTCCTCAACCAAAATATGAGTATGTGAGGAAATCATTCAGCAAGAGACATACTAAGTCTCGAAGCTTTTTTACCGATGAAAGCACAGAAAAGGCCTTACCGGTTTGGTGTGAAACTGACTCAGACGAAGATGCCGATGAAGATGAAGATGCCAATGTAAGTTTTGTTGCCCTAGACTTGGAAGATGCCGATATATCATCATTGCCGACTCTAGTCTATCGACATCCATCCCCTCCAAGAACTCCAGTTAGAGAAGAAATTACTGGAAGACCTCAACCACACTTCAAAGAAATTAGTGTCAAAGCAGAAAACCCAAATGGATACAAAGTTCATCAAGTGGGAACCTCACTCTATGGGCATATTAGTACCCGATCTGAAGGTAGAGGACTTCTTAGACGTTTAGGAGCCTCTGAGGACCTTTTAGGCAATTATAACCTGACAGGGACTTATCCGACAGCTTTCCAGAGTTCTAGTTGGATGAAATCGCTTCTAAGTCAAAATCCATCAGGATAATGGACAAATCACGAGAACAAAGTGATAAGATTTCAGTGAGCTCTAGATAACGACGTGATCCGGCAAGAATGGCCACGCGGCCACTTATGTGGCCACGCGGCCACTTTTTCCCTAGGCCGGGAGGCCACTCCTTCCGACTCCTATTCCCTATAAATAGGTGCCTCAAGCTCCAAAGATTGATATAACTGACGGGAAAACTCTTAGTTTAAGACTTTTTCGGCACCCTCAAAGCCTCTTCGAATCTTCAAGAAGCTTCAATCATAGTTCTTGCCGATCAAGGTAAGTCCTCTTCCTTTTCTTATTATGTTCTTGTTATGTTCTTAGGATAGATCTATATTATGCATGTTTTCATTATGTTTATGCATCCATATTCATATGTTCTTCATGCGTTCTTCATGTTCTTAGTCTAAACTCATAATATAGGCTATATTTAGGGTAGCGATCTTCATGTTTATGTGTTCATTCATATGTATTCATGATGTTCTTGTTATTGTGCTAGATCTAAGACTTATCCATGCATAACGTGCTAGATCTAATGTTTTAATCCCTATTTATGTGCACATGCCATAGCCAATGATGATCTTAGGGTTTCATCAAACCCTAATACAATCTAGGAACTATTTCTAACCCTAATCTTCCCCCTCTATATGCATGATACCGCTTCATCTCTCCCCATTCTAATTCATCAATGAACTACACCGACCTGAGCTTCTCATGATGAGAAGAATGTAGGAAATCTTCGGATCCGGTCTCAAACACTAACACACATACACACATTGATCATTATAGAAAGACCGATTCGTCGGGCAATAGGAGTGATAACATGAATATTCTTCTTCTATTGTAATTTGACCCCCGAACCCCATTATTCTCATAAATGGTTTTGTCAATGTTTTAACAACAAATAAAACAACGTGGCGACTCTTGATTTCAAACTCGCGTATTCACAGTGGCGACTCCGCTGGGGACTTGTTTTCGAAAAACCTTTTTCAAAACTTAAGAGGGTCTAACTTTCATTAACGTCATGATTTTGTGTGTATTCTAACTACCCTGCGCGCCCCTTTTTCTTCAAATCTGTTTCTAACGATTTCCTGCAGGTTTATGTGTTCTTAGTATGTTTCGATGTTCTAGATCTTCTCTATTATGTTCGTTTCATACTGTTATTATGAATTTTTATGCTAGTAGACTTCTCTCATGCATTGCATATCATTCCTAAAAATACATAATCAAATGGCACACTACCACTAGTCCGTGTCACACTGCACACCCTACTGGATACTCCGCTGAGTACACAGATTTTGGTGATCCTGTCGCCTCTATCTTCGTGGAACCCGGCTATCTAACTCACTATTATCACTTGTGAAGCAGTCGAGGTTAATCCCTTGTTCATTTCTAAAACCATGCACTTTGATCGATTTAAGAACACTTATCAAAACAAGTAATCCTAATCTTAACTAAAATCATTCATCATATTGCGTGTGTCTACCCTAGATCAACTCTAGTCAAACCTTAGACCCGTCTAGGTCAACCTAGTCTACATTAGATCAACTCTAGTCAACCTTAGACCCATCTAGGTCAACCCGTCTATCCCAATCCGTCCTTGATCCATCTAGGTCAACCCGTCCTCAACCCGTCTAGGTCAACCTAGTCTACCCTAGATCAACTCTAGTCAAACCTTAGACCCGTCTAGGTCAACCCTTCTTGGTCAACCTAGTCTACTTTAGATCAACTCTAGTCAACTTTTGACCCGTCTAGGTCAACCTAGTCTACCTTAGGTCAACCTAGTCTACCTTAGTTCAACCCTAGTTAACCTCTGACCTTCCTAGGTCAACTTACTCAATGCCATCCCACTTAGGTCAAACTTTGGCCAACTTTGGTCAACCGACCTACCTCTAAACCATCTAAGATTCCCCATCATCTAGACCCATCTAGGTCAACCTTTGACCTCCTAAGTCAACTTCAACCCTCTTAGGTCAACCTACCTATCATTGACCCATCTAGGTCAATTTACCCATGTCCCGGCTCGCTTGGGTCAACCCTACCTCAACTAACATAGGTTAACCCATCACCTTGAGCCGCCTAGGTCAAACCTCCACCCATCTAGGTCAAACCGCCATTTTTTACCCATCATCGATCCGATTAGGTCAAATCCTTCATCTTTACTCCTACCTTTAGTCAACCTAGCCAACCTTAGACGACCTACCTCTTGGTCTACCCATGTCAAACCTTACCCGATTCACTAAAGTCAAAAACCACCCTTACCTAAGGTCCCTCCACCTATACCTAACCAAGGACCGAGTCATCTCCCCTTACTTTTAGACCTCTACGGTCATCTTCTAATACTTATGATTTTTAAAATCACTGACCCCTGCGGTCACTATCTCACTTATTTTTCTTAACCCGAACTACGGTGACCTGAGCCTCTCATTGTGTGGGACCTCTCCTGTATAGTAAGGGGAATGTAGGCAGCTCCGGCCCGGTCAAACTTTTGGTCTTTTCATTCAAAGAACATTTCAAAAAATACGGAGATCGAGTATTTTTATAAAAAAAATGATTTTATAACGATGCTTTGTCATTAATTATGAGTCTAATTTAATTCAAAGACTTAACTTCTCCACCAACCACTACAGAATCCTGCATCATGTCTGCCGAAGGGATCATCACAGTCACAATCAAAGCTGCCACCCAAGGTCTCGAGACAACTCTCCACCCCAACACCACTCTCAATGAGCAAATGGCCCACTTCAACGCCATCCTCAACAAGCAAGCGGTCTATCTTGACACCGCTCTCAACAAGCAAGAAGCCTTCTATGAGACTCTCCTCGACAAACAAGCGGCCCACTATGAGACTATCCTCAGAGAGCAATCAACCCTCTCTCGAACTCTTCTCGATGAGCAAGAAGCCTTCTTTGAGACTGTTCTCCTCAAACGGACATACCGCTTCCAGGAGGTGGTGTACAAAGCTCTAAAAGACACCAAGGAACATCTCCGGTCTGACATCTATGGCATCTACGAGTATCTCAACCGCACTCTTCCTCATGCTCAGTTTCAACACCCGTACGCTCCTCAAAGGTATGGACCACCACGGACTTCCCCCACTGGGATGCCTCCTGTGATTACTCATCAGCAAGGAATACCAATGCATAAACCGCCCTCCAAAATGGTCCGTGACAAGCGCAATTTCGATGATTTGGGTATGCCATTAGATGAATGCTTCGAAAATCTAGTTCAAGCCGCAAGTTATCTCCTCTTCTCGACTTTAAACCAAACTTTGCAAGACAAGACTTGGATCCCTCCAAATACTGTAAGTATCACCAATACATCGGACATGACACCGAAAAGTACTTCCAACTAAAAGGACGATCCAAAGCCTCATTGATAGTGGAGCCATCATCCGCCAAGGGAACAAATGGGTATAAGCAAAGTCCAAACAAGCAAGAAGTTACACCGGGGCTACCTCCTTCTAAAAAAAAAGTCTTTCAGTCTTTGTAGGTTCTAGGGAGTCTTTTAGTCAAAGTCCACCTCGGACATCAATCTTTTATTTTTACTAGCAAAAGTCCACTTTAGACATTAGTTAGATTGTTAAAGTCTACCTCGGACTAGTCAATTCGAGTCTTTAATAAAGTGTCTTTATTTATTTTCTCTCTAGACATGAGACATAATCTTGTATATACATCAACTCCATGAAAATTGTATTAATCTCAATTATCAATTGATTGCTATATCTTTATATGACGAATTAATTGCAAATCTACTCGTTAATGAAGACTCATTAAAAGGTGAATGGACCCACAAACCATTATACATAACTAAAGAAACAAATAATCTCAAAATAACAAACGCTTTGATCAATCGAACTGTTTTCTCTTTTCTATTTGTCCTCTCTAAACCGACCCTCATATACAACTTGTGTGCACCCACTGTGTACACTCCATATATACACTCCTTGTGTACACCCACTGTGTACACTCCATATATACACTCCTTGTGTACACCCACTGTGTGCACCCTCCATATATCCCTTGTGTACACCCACTGTGTGCACCTTCCATATACACCATCCTCGTGTACACCCACTGTGTACACTACCTATATATCCTCGTGTACACCCATTGTGTACACCACCTATATATCCCTCGTGTACACCCACTGTGTGCACCCTCCTAAATACTCCTAATATACACTTCCATCTTCCCATGAAGAAGACGACGACTGCAAAGCTGCTCACCATCGAAGAAGCGTCCGCGCAATCATGAAGGCTGCCTGTTACCGTCACAACTACAACATGGCGGCGCACTGGGGCTGTCTGTCTCCCCACGATGATGTCAACGAAATGCAAGGGGCTGTTCAAAACCTCCTCCACAAGTTCCACCTCCTAAAGACGAAAGCGAACTAGGGGCTCATCTTGCCCCCACGTTTCAATATGTAATTATGTATAAAAAAAAAAAAATATAATAAAGCTCGCTAGGTCAAACCCACAACGGGCAGCTTAGGCAAAAATTAGAGAAAATGCACAAAAAAGAAACCCGCTAGGTTGAAAACCCGCAAGGGTGGCCTAGGCAAAATAAGGGTGTGCACAAAGAAATAAATCAAAGCAAAGACAAATAGAAGGGGCTATCATCATAGAAAAGTAAGTAAAAGTCCCACTTTCTTTTCATTTCATATTCTCTATTTTTCTTTCTTTTCAAAGGAGTTCAATCCAACTCAACGACAGCAGTGCAAAGCCACAACTACAAACGAAGCGGTCCAAAGCAACAAGCAACAATAGAGCAACCACCATTCAAACCCGATATCATCATCAATCGGATCATCCTCGAACTACGCGGACCTGAGCCTCTTACACCGAGAGGAACATAGGCAACCTCATGGTCCAGTCCACAAAATATACGCAACCCACCTCGAGCCAATTTTCATTCTTTTCTCACTTCCCCATACACTATAATTTCTATTCTCTTTCTCGATTAATCAAGGCGTTTATTATTTCGAGACTAATTGTCTAAAACATAATCATAAGATACGTAACTAATCAACGAGGTCCATTCTCAAGCAATCAAAAGACAATTCTGAATAAAAAAAAATTTCAAATGTCTTGACAAGTCTTCTATTCTACAATCTAGGAAAGAGCTAAACACTAATTTCTGTCAAAGGGGCTTCCTTCCTTTTATACACATACTTCCCGTAGGGTCTAAATGCGAGAACTCCTTCTCTTGTTCTCTCTCTCTTCTCTCACTATAACAAAAATGGCTCCTGCAAGTCGTCTGTATAATTCTGTCTTTTTCTTTATCTTTGAGTCGACTGAAAAAAAAAACGACGCTAAAAGAATATACCCACCTAGATTGAAAACCCCCAAGGGCGGTCTAGAGAAAAAAATAGGGTGCGTCTAAAAGGAGGTAGAGTCCCCCACCTTATACCCTTATCAAACTGGGGCTGTCTCAATGGAATTTGTCCGACTACCGGTACTCCAACAAAATCTTTCCCCGCAAAAAGTCATCTTTTTCCATCGAAGTTCAACATGGATGACCTCTTTCTAATGACCTCACCAAACTAGGGTTGCCCCAATGCAACCGGACTGACTACAGATGCTCAAGTGAGATCACTCTCCAACAAGGCTACTCCCCACAGAATGTCATCTCTCTCCTCCACCGGCGCTCAACATGGCTCACCTCTTTCAAAGACCCCCCATTGAAACTGGGGCTTCTCCAAACAAAGTTAGGACAACTGCCTGACTACTCAGAAATCACCGGCAACCCGATGAAGTCTCACTCACCCGAAGGGTTACCCTAATCAACGAATCCACAAAGGACAAGTACTTGAATTATTTAGACGGTAATTAATCATAAGGCATCTTTACAAAGTCGTTACATTTTCAAAAAGTGTTTTCTATCACGACACGTTGTTTATAACCCGCACACTCGGTCTCCACTAAATTTACAAAATGTCTTTTGTCTCATCCCGTGATGTTCTGATGGATTGGAATTTATATACATTATCTCTACATTTTCGTATTATTTTAGTGACTTTTGGATGTAATCTAGAATTGTTTTGATGTAATTTTGGTCTTTATTGATTTGAGGAACTTTGTGAGAATAGGTTGGTTTTGAGACACTTTTTAGTGTATTTTTCGTTATTGCAAAGTCCTGGGTAATTACATGTTGAAGACCAAGGATTGCTCAAAGTCAAAGTTGAAGTCAAAGTCAAAGGTCAACTGGAAGTCAGCAGTCAAAAGTCAAGAAGAAGAAAAGAAGAAGCAAGCGGAAGCAGCAGACCAGGCGCCCGCTCGAACCAGGATCAGGCGCCCCGCTCGCCAAGCGCCCGCTCACACCTATCCGAGCGCCCGTTTACCTCCCCGTTTTTAGGGTTTTCTTATGATGGAGCCGAGCGCCCGCCTGCATGACCCCGAGCACCGCTCGCCTGTTCTGCCAGACTTACATGATTTACTGATTTTTCGATATTTTGTTATTATCTCTCATTATTTTGGGAATAGTTAGGTTTTCAAAACAGTTTTTTTTATGCTTTCTTTAGGTTTTCTTAGTTTCAAAGGTGTAATCAAGATTTGTGGATTTATTTCATCATCAAGCATAATATCCAGGTTTATGGTTTTTAATCTTATTCTTGTGATTCTTACTATGGCGATGAGTAGCTAATTTCTTTGTTCATGGATTTGGTGTAGCACTATCGAATCTCTATGCTACATCGTGTTTAATTAAAATCAATCTTGTTCTTGTTCATTGGAATCAATTTTAATTCATTTAGAGATTTCAACTTTATAGATAGATATTGTTGATCTTTGAATCATTAGGGTTTAAATTATTGCACTAGCGTGGATAGTTTTTACATTGACCTAGATTTCATTGAATAGATTTAATTGAGGAGCTAGCGGAAATCAAAAGGATTTAAAATCAATTATTCTTAAGAACTTAATAAATTATTTTTGTGTGTTGTTAACCTAGCGGAATTCATCACATAAAGATAATAATAGGGTTGCAATCTGGTGACCAGACCGTCCCAACTCTTAACTAAGTGAACGATTTCTTGAACAAGTTTGGTAATCGTTTTATTAAAAATAGCATAGAGTGAAGATAGTTGTGAACCCCAATCTGTGAATCTTCGTTATCTTGAATTCAATCTTTGCATGCTTTGTGATCTTAAATCGTTAGTTTCTTTTTATTGCTTCGTAGTTAAAGTAGTTTAATCAAATCAAATCAAAACTCCCCTTGGCTACTTCAACATTAATAAATCAACTCGTTTATCCCCAAGTCTCTGTGGTTCGACCCTTACTTTTGTGTACTGCTGCTTTGGCACTTGTACACTTGCAAGGTTTTTATTACAGTGGGATTTTTCTCCATCAAGTTTTTGGCGCCGTTGCCGGGGACTTGTTGTGATTTACAAGTTCATTTAATTGGTGTATGTTTGGTAGACGTTCATTGGATCCCCAGTTTGTCCCTTTGAACGATAATATTGATAGACTTGATAGGGGCATTACTTCTATTAGTGAGTCTGAATCTGAAGCTTCTGTCACCGAGACAGAGGTAGTTTTAAGTGAATTGGAAACTTCTTCCACCGAGGGAGAAGAAATTGAAGTAGTGATGGCTAACCCTTTAATGAAAGAATATGCTAGGCCCAAGGTTAACACATCGGTGTCGTGCATTGTTTTGACTGATGCAGCTAAAACTTATGAGGCAAAGGGCCATTATTTTAGTCAGTTGCCTAAGTTTCCAGGGTCTTCCCGGTGAGGATTCTTTGAACTTTTGAGAGAATATATGATGATTGTGTCGGGATTCCCAGTCAAGGAGGGAGTTACTGATGAACAATTAAGGCTTAAATACTTCCCTTTTTCTCTTCAAGGGGTAGCCAAAACTTGGCTAATGTTACTTCCTGCTAGGAGCATTAATACTTGGGATGGGTTGCATGATGATTTTCTTAAAAAATTCTTCCCACATGCCACCTTGGCCACCTTTAGACAGAAAATTATAGGATTTACTCAAGATCAAGGTGAGCCATTTCATGAGGCGTGGGATAGGTTTAAAATGTTACAAGTGCAGTGTCCCCATCATGCTTTTCCTGAGGCCCTGTTACATCAAACATTTTATGGGGGGTTGACTGCAGCTGACCAAGCTATGGTCGACAATGCAGCAGGTGGCTTTCTAGGAGCCAAGACTGTTGATCAAACTCAAGAATTATTTGAGATGTTAGGGGCCAATTCTCAAGAAAAAGGTTCTAGAGGGAAACCTAGGGGAGTACATGAGTTAAGTGGTGTGGATGAGTTTGCTAGACAGGTAGCCTTGATGAACCAAAATTTGGCAAAATTTAACATGAATATGGGTTCATCAAGTGCTAATGTGGTATCTGTTTTCTGTGCTAATTGTGGATCTAACACTCATGCTACTAATGTTTGTCAAGTTGTTGTGCAGTGTGATTCTGAACAGGTAAATGCTATGCAAGGTTATCCCCCACGACAAAATAAAGGTGGTATGTATTCTAACACGTATAATCCAGATTGGAGAAATCACCCGAATTTTTTGTGGAGGGGTAACCAAGGGAATCAGTTTCAACAAAAACCTCTCTATCCTCCTCCCCCACAAGGGAATCCAGAATAGCAACCCAAGGAATATTTGGAGGATATGATGACGTTAATGATGCAAGAGCAACAGCAAATGAGGATGATGATGAAGCAGCAGGAAGCTGTCAACAAAAAGCTGGAGACACAAATTGGTCAACTAGCTGAAGGGCAACAAGGACATAAACCGAGAGCCTTCCCAAGTCAAGGGGAGCAAGACAAGGCCTTCATGACTCTCAGAAATGGCAAATAGGTAAGTAATGAGGTACTTTCTACTCCTTCTTCTAAACCCCTGAGACTCCTATGGAGGATGTTTGTGATAAGAGTACTAATGGCATGGGGGAAATTCCTGTTACTGATTCTCCTATCCCCAAGCCATATGTACCTCCCGTACCGTTTCCTGGTAGATTTATGAGAAGCAAGATGGATAAATAAATGTCTGATTTGTATGACATGTTTTCAAAAGTGAACATTAATCTCCCATTGTTGAATGTCATCAAAAATATTCCAGCTTATGCTAAGTTTTTCAAAGAATTAAATTCCAGGAAACCCAAGTGTAGGAATGATGAGAAGTTGATTATGGGAGAAAGTGCTAGTGCTGTGGTACAACAGAACCTCCCACCTAAATTGAAGGACCCCAGAAGTTTTAACATTTCTATATCTGTGGGGGACTCTAAAAAGGTGAAGGCAATATTGGATCTCGGTGCTAGCATTAATCTGTTGCCCCATTATTTGTATCTTGAGTTGGGTTTAACTGAGCTAAAACCCACCACAATGACCTTGAAACTGGCCGATCGTTCGATCAAGAGGCCATTGGGAATTATGGAGGATGTTTTGGTGCAAGTAGCCAATTTAATTATTCCTGTGGATTTTATGGTGCTAGAAACTGTGAATGGTGTTGGGAATAGTTAGGATTCTCCCATATTTCTTGGGCATCCATTTATGGCTACTACTAACACCATCATTAATGTGGGTGATGGGACTTTGTCTATGTGTGTGGCTAATGAGAAAATTGAAATATCTGTGTATGATGTCATGCAAAGTCCCATAAATGATGAGTCTTGTAATTGTGTAGATGTTGTGGATGATTGTGTGAGTGATGTCTTGTGGCATGAGAGAGACTGTGAGGAGTTAGAGTTTTTGTTGTCAACTGGCGGTGAGAAACTTAGGGATAATGCGGATGTTCAACTGATGGCTGTGGAAAAGGCCGACGAACACCATCCTAGTGATGGCCCGTTTCACCCCCTAGGCCACTTCAATGAGAAGTTGGTGCCTTCTATTGTAACCCCTCCAGCTCTTGAGTTGAAAACCCTCCCCTCAAATTTAAAGTATGTTTTTATTGGGGAGGGTGAGACTTTGCCAGTGATAATTGCCTCTGATTTGACCCTAGAGCAAGAGGCCAAGTTGATAAAAGTGCTTTGTGAGCACAAGTCGGCCATAGGGTGGTCCTTAGCAGATATAAAAGGCATAAGCCCCTCCATGTGCATGCATAAAATTAATCTTGTGGATGGTTCTAAGCCATCTAGAGAAAGACAGAGGAGGTTGAACCCTCACATGGAGGAGGCAGTTAGGAAAGAGGTCCTAAAGTTGTTAGATGCGGGCATTATCTATGCCGTCGCTGATAGTGAGTGGGTGAGCCCGGTTTAAGTTGTTCCGAAGAAATCGGGTTACACTGTCACCACTAATGAGAAAGGTGAGGAAGTGCCTACTTGGGAAGTGACTGGGGCTAGAATGTGCATAGATTTGCGCAAACTTAATGCTGCAACAAAGAAAGATCACTTCCCTTTGCCCTTTATTGATCAGATTCTAGAGAGGTTAGCAGGACATGCGTATTATTGCTTCTTGGATGGTTTCTCGGGATATAACCAAATTCCCATTTCACCAGAGGACCAAGCCAAGACGACCTTTACTTTTTCCTTTGGCACATTTGCTTTTAGGAGGATGCCCTTTGGGCTATGTAATCCACCTACGACCTTTCAAAGGTATATGAGCTCCATATTCTCTAATTTGATAGAAAGATGTGTCGAAGTCTTCATGGATGATTTCTCTGTATTTGGTGACAGTTTTGATGGGTGCCTCGAGAATTTGACAATGGTTTTAAAACGTTGTTGTGAGACAAATTTGACCCTTAGTTGGGAAAAATGTCACTTTCTCGTGAGGCATGGTATTGTGTTAGGCCACTTGGTTTCTAGTAAGGGGATTGAGGTTGATAAAGCAAAAATTGATGTGATTTCTAAATTACCTCCCCCTGTGTCGGTTAAAGGTGTGCGAAGTTTTCTGGGCCATGTGGGTTTTTATAAGAGTTTCATAAAAGATTTTTCCAAAATTTGTAAGCCTTTCTGTAACTTGCTTGCTAAGGATACTGAGTTCATCTTCGACCAAGAATGCTTGGAAGCATTTAATTTGTTGAAAAAATAATTAACTTGTGCCCCCATTTTGTCTAGCCCCAATTGGTCTTTACCTTTTGAGATCATGTGTGACGTGTCTGATTTTGCGATTGGGGCTGTGTTGGGGCAAAGAGTAGACAAATTACCTCATGTGATTCATTATGCAAGTAGAACTTTAAATGATGCACAACTGAATTATACTACCACTGAAAAAGAATTTTTAGCGGTTGTGTTTGCTCTTGAAAAGTTTCGTTCTTACTTGCTTGGATCTAAGGTAATTGTCTATTCTGATCATGCTGCATTAAAATACTTCTTAAATAAAAAGGATGCTAAACCTAGACATCTTAGGTGGATGCTCCTACTGCAGGAGTTTGATATTGAGATTAGAGACAAAAAGGGGACGAAAATGTGGTAGCGGATCACTTATCTAGGCTTGAGGACTTCACTTTCACGAGTGTTATTGATGGGGCGATTCCGGTTAATGAAAGTTTTCCGGATGAGAAGCTTTTTTCTCTACATGTCCAAGAGCCCTGGTATGCTGATTTAGTGAATTATCTTGTGACTAATTTGGTGCCACCACACTTCACTTGCGACCAAAAACGAAAGTTTAAGTCGGATGTGAAGCATTATATTTGGGATGACCCTTATCTATGGAGAGTGTGTCCAGGAAAGTGCTTCAAGCGGGGCTATATTGGCCCACATTATTTAAAGATGCTCAAGAATTTTGTGTGGGTGTGATAGATGCCAACGGACTGGCAACATAGGGAAAAGAGATGAGATGCCCTTACAACATAATTTAATTGTTGATATTTTTGATGTTTGGGGCATTGATTTTATGGGTCCCTTTCCCCCTTCCCATGGTTACTTGTACATTCTTGTTGCTGTTGATTATGTGTCCAAGTGGGTGGAAGCAATTCCTACCCGCACTAATGATGCTAACGTTGTGTGCAAGTTTGTGCGTGACAATATCTTTACCAGGTATGGAGTACCGCGTGTCATCGTCAGTGACCAAGGGACACATTTCACTAACCGTATGTTCAACCAAGTGCTGAAGAAGTATGGGGTTGGTCACAAGTTGGCTACGGCCTACCATCCTCAAACTTCGGGCCAAGTGGAGGTGAGCAATCGCCAAATCAAGGCAGTGCTTGAGAAGACAGTGCGTCCAAATCGTAAGGATTGGTCTTTAAAATTGTGTGATGCACTGTGGGCGTATCGGACTGCATACAAAAATCCTATTGGCATGAGTCCGTACCGCATTGTGTATGGGAAGGAGTTTCATCTCCCGATAGAATTGTAGCACAAGGCCTATTGGGCAACAAAAGAACTTAACATGGATTTGGGTTTAGCGGGAGAGAAAAGGTTGCTCGATTTAGATGAGTTAGCAGAGTTGAGGCAAGACAGTTATGAGAGTGCCAAGTTATACAAAGAGAGGACCAAGAGATATCATGATAAAAATCTGAAGCCCAAGTTTCTTAAACTGGGTATGAAGGTCCATCTTTTTAACTCTCGCCTCAAACTCTTCCCGAGCAAATTGTGTTCAAGGTGGACGGGTCCATATGAGTTGGTTCGTGTCTTTCCGCATGGAGCCATAGATCATAAAGATTTGAAAGATGGGACAATATTTAAAGTGAATAGACACCGGATGAAGCTGTATTATGAGGGGCTGTCTATTTTGGAAGACATCAATGAAATTGATGTAATTTATTTGACGGACCTTGAGGGAGCCACTTAATATTCTTGTGGCATTATGTCGAGACAAAGACATAAAACAAAGGCGCTTGTTGGGAGGCAACCCACCCAGGTATTGTTTTATTTGCTTTTTGTTTTCCCCTTTCAGTTTATCATCATTCTTAAATTGGGAGTGTGTTGTTTCTTCAATGCCATGAGGACATAGCATACTTTTAGTTTAGCGATAGTGGTATTCATAAAATAAATATGTTATTATTGCTTTCGTGTCGTTTATTTCTGGGTCGGTTCGAACTACGGTGACCTGAGCCCCTTATTGTCCTAGGGGGAATGTAGGCAACGAAAGTGCGGTCAAAAAGTTTGTCCGTGTCACCCTTAATGGGTCTCTCAGAGTTTGTGGGTTTATAGGGGAGTGTAAATAGTGTCACCCTCCAAAAAATTAAAATAGTTTATTTTATTGAGTCATTTTAATTTTTATAATGGATATTACGCTTGTGATGTTTGTTTGTGGTGATGTGCAGATATTCAATCCAACCGGAGCGAAAAAAAAAGGCTGATAATTGGACCAGGCGCCCGCTCACTAAGCACCAGGTGCCAGCTTACCTCGGCGGTCTTTGGGGTTACAATCTGATGAAGCCAAGCGCTCGCTCGCCACAAGCCAAGTGCCCGCTCGATTTAACAGGCGTGCGCTCGTATGTGACCAAGAGCGCGCTTACCTCGGCATTTTGGGGGTTCCAAACTGATGAAACCGAGCGCCTTCTCGCCCAAGTCCCACGCGCCCGCTCGCTCCGTCGGTCTGTTCTCCTAAACCGGGTAAAATTTTGAAATTAGGGGTATACTACCCTAAATTCTCCCCCATCTTCCCCATATTCCCCCTCTCTCTCTCTAAAAACTCTATCACCAATCTCTCTCTCTCTACAAACTACCCATCTACCTCAACCAACTCAGCTTACCCACACCAAATCTTACCATTCCCTCACCCATTACCAAGAATCGAAACCTTAAAACTCCATTAATCCGGTGAAGTCCTTGAATTGTTCAATTTTAAAGAAGGAGAAAAGGGGGTGGTTTCGAAGGCTTTTGGGTTGAAATTCGAAGGTGTCGTAGAAGGGAAAAGTGATTGTTGGAGCAAGAGCTTTCTGGGGTTATCATCTTCTCTGTTTCTGGTGGGTTTTTCCGGTGACCTCCGGCGAGATTCCGGCTACCTCCGGTAAGATATTTTCACAGTTTAAAAAGCTTTGATTGAATTGTCTGAGATTATTGATCATGCCTCCGAAGGGTAAAGGTCGTGTCCCCCCTCCCCAACTAGAATTGGATTTTGATAATACTCGATTTGTTTCTCGAAAATCCCAAGATTATTTTGAGAACAAACATAAGAATGGGGTGACGGTTGAGTAGCTAATTTCTTTGTTCATGGATTGGGTGTAGCACTATCGAATCTCTATGCTACATCGTGTTTAATTAAAATCAATATTGTTCTTGTTCATTGGAGTCAATTTTAAGTCATTTAGAGATTTCAACTTTATAGATAGATATTGTTGATCTTTGAATCATTAGGGTTTAAATTATTTCACTAGCGTGGATAGTTTTTGCATTGACCTAGATTTCATTGAATAGATTAATTGAGGACCTAGCGGAAATCAAAAGGATTTAAAATCAATTGTTCTTAAGAACTTAATAAATTGTTTTTGTGTGTTGTTGACCTAGCGGAATTCATCACATAAAGATAATAATAGAGTTGCAATCCGGTGACCAGACCGTCCCAACTCTTAACTAAGTGAACGATTTCTTGAACAAGTTTGGTAATCGTTTTATTAAAAATAGCATAGAGTGAAGATAGTTGTGAACCCCAATTTGTGAATCTTCGTTATCTTGAATTCAATCTTTACGTGGTTTGTGATCTTAAATCGTTAGTTTCTTTTTATTGCTCCGTAGTTAAAGTAGTTTAATCAAATCAAATCAAAACTCCCCTCGGCTACTTCTACATTAATTAAATCAACTCGTTTATCCACAAGTCTCTGTGGTTCGACCCTTACTTTTGTATACTGCTGATTTGGCACTTGTACACTTGTAAGGTTTTTATTACAGTGGGATTTTTCTCCATCATGTTCTAACTGACTCGGTCCTACACCATCTACCCTACAACTTAGGATACCCTTGGGTCTTGCGTCTCGTCTCCCATAGGTCAAAGGCCTAAATCTCCTTTAGGCAACTCATACCAATAGAAGTCAAATATTTTATTAACCCAACTAGGGTACCCTTGGCCTGTGCAATGCGCTCCTAGATTGCTTACATGCTATTTACATGTTATTTACACGTTATTTACACGCTACTTGCTATTCTACGTGCTACTTGCTACTGTACATGTTACATCATACATAAATGTTTATACAGTCATCCATCAATATATACTATGCTATTGTATGTGCTCTACGCTAACAAAATGCAGAAACTAAGAAGACGATCCACTAGCATCGCCTTGAGTCCTCTTTTGAGGATGTCCGCCCGGAGTACCATCGTCATCACTAGAAAGAGGAGAACCGCCATATTCTGCCACCTAGCGGAGGCCCTTCACCACCTTCCTGTGCAATCTCTGGATCACCGCCCGCGAGCCCGACTCGCGGCAAGCCATGACCTCATATGTCTAATTAGTCACCTATGACAAAGGCAGCACGAGTATGTCAAAGCAAGTCCAAATGAGAGGATGACTAAAGATAAAAGTGGGATGAACAGAAGAAAAGGGTAAGGTACATGCACTGAGATGACCCACCGTGATCTGAAACTCCAGAGCTACCTCACTCTCCTCATGCTGCACCCATTAAGGGTCATCATCACTGTCTACATGATCATATAGAGGGACTCAAAAACCCTATCAAAAGAAGGACATGCTGGACCCGTTGCCACCGACTCAACATGCCTCTGCCGCATCTCCGTCGTCTCTCCTCTATCACAGCGCTTGAGCCCTAAGGCGCGTCCCAACAAAGTCATCATATGAGGCTCCCTCTACCACAAACTGTCTAGCATCAAGGCCCTTGGTCAACCTAACAGTCAGACAAAGACATTGAAACAGTCATGGGCCACGGAGGATCCACCGAAACCAAATAGACACTACCTACTCCATCCTAGGGACCTACCCTCTCAATCAAGTAAAGGGCATCTCTGTCATGTCCAATCAACAACTTCCGCTAGCTTGTCGCCTCAAGCACAACTATGATCTACAACTCCGATCTAGGGAACGGTACAACTCTGCAAGCCTGTAGCTCCCCAAGCAAGTCTACTCACTACATCCAAGTCCACTAGACATCCAAACAGTGGAATCATTGCCGTCATGCCGACATTAGCAAAAATGGTCTACGACAATCCATACCAAATAAAAGAACAGAAAGCTATCTCTACATCACCGTCTCCGGCCTCGAGATCCACAAAAATCGCCTCATGACGCCTCCTAAGGCCGCCCAAACATACCCGCTCCTCTTGTCGGTGCAGTCAAACCCAATCGAGCTCTGAAGCCTGGCCTCGTTATCAAGCAAGGTATCGTCACTCCACACTAGAGATACTTGTGAACCACAACCCGGTCAGAGCCATGAAGTCCGAGAGAGCCACCTTAACCTCTCCCCAACTAAAGCGAAGTATATGAGTTGTATCCCACAAATGCTCCCGCAGTGCCATGAACCAATCGGTGCTCTTGGTCAACTTGCCCTGACCAGACAAACTCTCAAAGAACAAGCCCAAGCCAGTGGCCCGCACCCTGGTCCGGAAAGTCTCTGGAGTCCTCTCCCACAAGTCATATATGACGCCGTATGAGCCCCTCGACTTCAAAGACGGCAACACAACCTGGAAACACAAACAGGTATACACAGCTCAGGTATGAAATTAATCTAGAAATTTATTTCGTAAATATGTGTAAATATGAACTGGTGCATTTTTTACTCTAGGAGAATCCCCAAAATTCCCAACAAATACTAAAAATATCTCATAATCAAAACCCTAGTCTACCTAGGACAAGACAAGTCAACTCAAAACCAATCCAAGACAAGTCAACCCCAAACAAGTCCAAAACATTTCAAATAATTAACGAACAAAAATATGACTTTATCCAAAATAAGCTCTCTCAACGAAACATTAATATACATTACCAAAGTCAAACAACACAAAAAGCACTTTTAACAAAGTCAACCAACTCAAAAATCGGTCAAAGATTACAATATTTTCGGACCAAAAGCGACTTAACATAAGATTTACGTTTTTCAACAAAACCACCAAAATCAATACATTATACATACTACAAATAAATCAATCAACTTGGGTCAAAATCTACAAGCTTCATGAGAACCCCAATTAAAGGTCATTAAACCCTAAGTACAAAATTAATAAACCAAGATCCCATATCTTGGGTAATTTGCAAACAAAGCACCTCAACTTAACACCATCCAAAACCCCATACCTTGGGTAATCCATAACCAAATTAACAATAATTTATTCGAACCCCCATCCTTTGGGTAAATCACAATCAAACCTTCTCGTTCGAAGTAGTTAATAATCAAAACTTCTCGTTCGAAGTAATTAACAACCAAACCTTCTCATTCGAAGTAATTTACATCCAAAACCCCATATCCTGGGTAACTTATAATTAAAACCTTTACAATCAAAGAAAATCCACTTAAACCCCAAACCTTGGGTAATCCACAACTAAATCCCTTACGTTCAACAAATTAATCAACAAAACCCCATACCTTAGGTAATTTACAATTAAAACCCCAAACCTTGGGTAAAGTACAAATAAATTCACATCACTAAACTCAAACAATCAAAACTCAAACCCTAGACTATAGGTAATTTCACTCAAAATAATCAATACTTAAAACCTATACAAAAGGTATCTTACACCAAAACAAATCCCAAATCGGCCCGGAAGGCCTTCAAATTTCCAAATCAATCTATAATTAAAGGTCGGAACCTCCTTAAACCCTAAATATTATAAATTGAAGGTCAGAACCTCCGTAAACCCTAATTCTTAAAATCAATCTATAATTAAAGGTCGGAACCTCCGTAAACCCTAAAGATTATAAATTGAAGGTCGGAACCTCCGTAAACCCTATTTCTTAAAATCAATCTATAATTAAAGGTCGGAACCTCCGTAAACCCTAAAGATTATAAATTGAAGGTCGGAACCTCCGTAAACCTTAATTCTTAAAATCAATCTATAATTAAAGGTCGGAACCTCCTTAAACCTTAAAGATTATAAATTGAAGGTCGGAACCTCCGTAAACCCTAATTGGGTCCGGAAGACCTCTATAAAAATTACCAATAGGGTTCGGAAATCCTCTACAAAATTTCTAAATCAATTTAAAATGGGTTCGGAAATCCTCTATAAAATTTCCAAATCAATCTAAATTTGGGTTCGGAAATCCTCTACAAAATTTCTAAATCAATCTAAAATCGGGTTCGGAAATCCTCTACAAAATTTCCAAATCAATCTAAAATTGGGTTCGGAAATCCTTTACAAAATTTCTAAATAAATCCATAATGAAAGGTCGGAACCTCCGTAAGACCTAATCCTCCAAATCAATCTATAAATCGATTACGTGCACTCTATAGGATGTTAGAATTCATCCCTAATTCTTTTCTCGATTCTTAAAACTTCTTGTCGAACCGTGCATATGGCCTTCCCTCCTTTCCCCAATAGAGTCCATTTGCAACGACTTTATTGCTTCACGAATGTTTGTTGATCTCAAGCGGAAAGACAATGTCTCGTTTCTTTTTTTGCTTTTCCTCCCCAGTAAGGTCCACGTGATTTTATTGTCTGACGAATGCTTGATTATCCCCAGCAAAGGACGGAGTCTCATTTCTTTCTTTCCCCACAGGTCTTGAACTACAATTGGCTTGATTCCACCTGGATACATAGATAGCCACTTGACCAACTTGGTCACCTTCTTACCTTTCTCTCCCACGATTTGGAACTCATGTCTCAGATCGGTTCCTTTCAAATCAACAACCCTCCATGCCTTGCAAGAAGCATCACCGAGGGGCTACTGTTAGTACCCGATCTGAAGTTAGAGAACTTCTTAGACGTTTAGGAGCCTCCGAGGACCTTTTAGGCAATTATAACCTGACAGGGACTTATCCGACAGCTTTCCAGAGTTCTAGTTGGACGAAATCGCTTCTAAGTTAAAATCCATCAGGATAATGGACAAATCCCGAGAACAAAGTGATAAGAGTTCACTGATATCTAGATAACGACGTGATCCGGCAAGACTGGCCACGCGGCCACTTATGTGGCCACGCAGCCACTTCTTCCTCAAGCTGGGCGGCCACTCCTTTCTGCTCCTATTCCCTATAAAAGGTGCCTCCAGCTCTAAAGATCGACAATGAATTCATTCTATGAGTTTTACAGTCAAAACTGACGGGAAAACTCTTAGTTTAAGCCTTTTCAGCACCCTCGAAGCCTCTTCGAATCTTCAAAAAGCATCAATCATAGTTCTTGCTGATCAAGGTAAGTCCTCTTCCTTTTCTTATAATGTTCTTGTTATGTTCTTAGGCTAGATCTATATTATGCATGTTTTCATTATGTTTATGCATCCATATTCATATGTTCTTCATGCGTTCTTCATGTTCTTAGTCTAAACTCATAATATATGCTATATTTAGGGTAGCGATCTTCATGTTTATGTGTTCATTCATATGAATTCATGATGTTCTTGTTATTATGCTAGATCTAAGAATTATCCATGCATAACGTGCTAGATCTAATGTTTTAATCCCTATTTATGTGCACATGCCATAGCCAATGATGATCTTAGGGTTTTATCAAACCCTAATACGATCTAGGAACTATTTCTAACCCTAATCTTCCCCCTCTATATGCATGATCCAACTTCATCTCTCCCTATTCTAATTCATTAATGAACTACACCGACCTGAGCTTCTCATGATAAGAAGAATGTAGGCAATCTTTGGATCCGGTCTGAAACACTAACACACACACACACACATTGATCATGATAGAAAGACCGATTCGTCGGGCAACAGGAGTGATAGCGTGAATATTCTTCTTCTATTGTAATTTGACCCCCGAACCCCATTATTCTCATAAACGGTTTTCTCAATGTTTATACAACAAATAAAACAACGTGGCGACTCTCGATTCCAAACTCGCGTATTCACAGGGCAGTGTAACTCTTCTCATTTCACTACCACCAAACCTAAATCCTTACCGATGACCAGAAAATTCTCATTCGCTGAACATCTTAGCATTGCCAAAAGCTTATCTAAACCCATCTCTTCTCTACCTGACTTCTTTCCCAAACCCATTCCCTCTACCACCAAAATTCTAGTAGATCCGTTTATTGAAATATCTAAAGATGAAATGGTAGAGACAATGGATGAACTTTTTATTGATCATGAGAAGCTGAGTAGCGTTCATAAAGTGATGGCTGCTAATTTCAATAGAATTTCTGCAAAAAATGACTTGCTTGTGTCTGAACTTAAAGTTCTCAAAGGATATAAGTTTGAGTTTATTTCTCTAAAGAAAGAAAACCTGGATCTTAAATGCCAAGTAGCAGTATTGATAGCTCAGATCGAAGATCTTGTGTTAAGAAATAATCATCTCTCAAGCATCATTGATTCTTACACAATATCTAGAGCTGCCGCTGAAACAATCCTATCAACCCAAATGTCATATAAGGACCAATCTGGGTTAGGTTTTGTTTCCAGCAGCAGTAGCTCTACTGAAACTTATGCGACCGTGAAAAGGGATGAGAAAGTTGAATGTAGTTCTGCTAACTCAGTGCATGTGGGTACTAAGCCTATATACAGTGTTGTTGCTATGAAGTATCCTAAGAACCAAAACAAAAGGAAAGATAAGCACAAACAAAGTTATGTTAAGGTTGCTGATACTGAGTCTGCCGATAATGGTATTCTTGGTGAATACATCAGCAGAGCAAGTGCTGCCGGTCTAACCACTTCTGCTGCCGATGGACAAGTACCTAAAAAGGGAACTGCCAAAGGTAAACAGAATGGAAAGAAAGGCAACACTAGAACCTTCAAACCTACTAAGTTTGTGCCAGCTCTATCCTCAAGTTCTGCCGATGCACTGACTAAACAGAATAATGTCCTACCGACTCCACAGCCTATCAGTCAAGTGAGATGTTCTAATTGTTCTGATTTCGGTCACAAGGCTCATGAATGCCTGTTGAAGCACCTGTCTAGACCCACTGAGGTTTCATCCTCAAGTGGTGTCCAGTTATGGTTGCCCAAGAGGAACTAACCCTCAGACCCAAGAATAAGGGGGACCATAAGCATACCATTTTATTTCAGGAATGTTTCATGGCCTCAACTGGTGCAAGCAAGGATTTGTGGATTCTAGATAGTGGCTGTTCAAGGTACATGACAGGATTTGCAGATCTACTTGCCGATATTATTGAAGCATCAGGTCCCTAGTGGTTTTCGGTGATAATGCCAAAGGAAAAATCATCGGTATTGGTACCGTCAAGAGAGGTGCAGTTACTGTACAGAAGGTCTCTCTAGTGGATGGTCTGAAACATAACCTTTTTTTAGTATCACAATTCTGTGATAAAGGAATGCAATGTATATTTACTACTTCCAGCTGCTATATGAAAGACATTGCTCCCAACATAACTCTTCTCACTGCCAAAAGAAAAGGTAACATTTTTGCAGTAGACTTAAGTGCTATTACTGGTGTTGCTAATGTTTGTTTTGTACCTAAGAACATCAGTGAGAACTCATGGCTATGGCATAAGAGACTCAGTCACTTGAACTTCAAGTATCTGTCTAAGCTTGCCGGTTCAAATCTAGTTACCGGTCTGCCTCAAGTGTCTGTTGTTCAAGCAAAGAAATGCAAGGCCTGCCAGCTTGGAAAATAACATAAGTCATCCTTCCGTAGCAATCCCTGCATGTCAATGTCTAAGTGCCTCCAATTGCTACATATGGATCTATTTGGCCCCACATCTACAGTAAGTATTAGGGGAAGTAGATACACCTTGGTTGTAGTAGATGATTTCTCTAGATATACTTGGATGGAAACTTTCAGTCACAAAGATGACACCTATTCCGTTGCTACCAAGTTATTCAGACTACTGCAGACCCAGAAAGAAAGTGATATCATCAATATGAGATCAGACAACGACACTGAATTCAAGAACAATGGTATTTCTCAGTACTGTGATGATCATGGAATAGACCACAACTTCTCAGCTGCCGGGACACCACAACAAAATGGTGTCATTGAAAGAAAGAACAGAACTCTTATAGAAGCTGGTAAAACCATGATTACTGAAGCCAGGCTGCCGAAATACTTTTGGGCTGAAACAATCAATACGGCCTGCTTCACACAGAACAGATCTCTTATCAATAAATTCCATAACAAGACTCCTTATGAACTCTGGAGAGGCAGGATTCCCAACATTGGATTCTTCAAAATATTCGGCTGCAAATGCTACGTGCTTTACATGCTGACCAACAATATCTTGCCGACAATATGTCTTGACCATTTTCACAATTAAAACTTAATCGGTAGATCTTCTCTCAAAAGATAAGGATTCTCTGACACATGACGTAAGCATGTCAAATCAAAGGTACAATCGGTCACACCACCTCTCTGACACGTGTGTGCACCCCCTTTCACAAATCGTGTCAAAGATTTATCCCAATTCCTTGTGATAAATCAGAAAGGTAACTTTAATTTTATTGTTTCCATTTTTACCCTTTCTCTATCCTAAGTTTAATCGTCTATACTTAACCGTCCGGTTCGCGCATTTAATTCATTGTGTGTGCATGTTATCCGAGTTATTCGCTACAGTTAAACTCCTCATTATTTCTATTTTCCCCATGCAAACCCTTCCTATTCATCCCCTTCCATAACATATAAAAGCTTCAATTAAACTCTTCATCACTTTTCATTCTCTCTCTCTGTCTCTTGAACTCTTATTTTAAAGCATTTGCTCTTCATCATCTATTACTCACTGATTTCACCCTCTCTTCTAAGATTTGGTAATAGTTGTTTACATTGCACTTGCTCCTTTCAAACTTGTTTTGAAATTAATTGATTTTAACTTGTGAGATTTCTTGAGTAATTTTGTAGATAATGTCGAGCAATGAAAAGGATATCTATGGAGGTTACGTTGACTCTGCGTTCTTCGAAGACACAACCGACGGGGATTTCTTGAAGAATTTGTTGATTGGTTCTCTTCTGGACTCCTTCGTCACTCCTACTACAATTGAATTCATCTTTCTGACTCAAGTTCAAGAGTTCTTCTCCAACGCCTCAGTCATCTCTGCAGCAAACGACCCATCTACCTTCATCTCCATCAACTCCATCGTCGCAGGCGTTCCTATCTCTATCACCCCTTCCTCTATTTCTGCTGTTTTCCCACTCCTTGGAAGTGAAGGTGTAACTAGTCTAACTGATGATAAGTCCTTGGACAAGGCATAAATCCTTATGAGGGGAGCCGGTCCTAGACTTAGTAGAGATAATCACTTGAAAGCTCACTATAGAAGGAGATTCTATGCTCTTGCTGAAATCGTGGATAGATGTTTGGTCTGCAAATCTAGATCTCACAGCCATGTGACTGATATACAGTTTGAAGCAATGGCTGCCATTGTGTTGTAAGAAGAATTCAACTGGTTTGCCTATCTGTTTAGGGTCATTGCTATTGCTGCTATTAAATGGAAAGAGGATAGAATAAAGAACAAGGCTCACCCTGGAAAGGGTTGTCACTATATGCTGATTAGCACCATTTTGAGGCACAACTCAGAAACCGTTAGAGCTTCTCCTACTCCACCAAGCCTTGAGTTTGATAAGCATAAATCCTTCAAGCTTACTTACTGGAACAGAATTACCAAGAAAGCTTCTACCGGCACAATAGTTGTTCCTGCTGCTGGTACTCCGAAAAAGAAGAAGGCAAAGAAAGTTGTCAAGGTTGCTGCTGTAGCTCCTACCGACGTTTCTACTCCTGCTCCTTCTGCCAACAGGATACTTATCGATTCTACTCCACCAGCTCCCAAGAAACGAAAGCTAGTCAAGGTTGCCGATAAAGCTCAAGTCAAAAAGTCAAAGGTTGTATCTACTGATGATCTTCCTGCTGCTCCAAAGCCAAAGCTTTCAGTTACACAAGTTCCTTCCTTTCAAATTCCTTCTACTGATCCAAGAGCTAAGCAGATCAGGTTTGCACCATCTCTTCTTGCCGGTGCAACACTTACTGCTCCCTCTGTGGTTATTAAGTTTGAACCCGTTGCTGCCGATGAAATGGCTGAGAGAAGGAGCCTGGTTGAATCTGACTTAAGGGTAAGAGTCCCTCTTCAGAAAGGAATTCTAGATCTTCCTTATTTACCTGAGCTCCATGCTGCTGCTGATGTAGCCTCTGGACCTACTGTCAGAAAGTGCAAGCCAATCAGAAACCCAACATTTCACATCTTTTTCATAAATCATTGGTCATTCACCAATAAGGTCTTATCAAAGAATTGGGTGTTCCCTATTGATCATCTCCATGCGTTCATTCGCCGGTTGCTCCAGTTTCATGAGGAAAGAAAGGAGTCGGTTCCTCATGGAAACCGTGCTGATTATGTTGATTTCACAAGCCTGAACAGGGTCACCGATATATTTAAAGAAAAATTTGTACCTCTTCAAAAATTTCAGAGGTTGTCAGAAAGTGAATTAAGATTAAACTTTGGAAGGTATTTTGATTTGCTACCGCTTCCTTGGAATCAGGTCTATCTATTTCAAGATAGGATCAGACAGGATATGATGGTGCAAGACATATGGGTTGCTTATGCCTCAGTCTTCAACCAGCTGATGAACTTTGATGAACAAGATCCTTATCAGTTGGGAAGACCTGAAGATGAGGATGATTTGCTGAACTATAATGACAATGAAAGACTGGATAAGAGTGCACAAGCCACTCAATTCATAAAGAATGTGTAGAGGTTAACCCTGAATCTGCTGAATGATTTAGAGGCCTTTATCAAAGCTAGAGCTGCTTCTACACCGGGATCTACCTCTATTCCTGAACAAGTTCCTCCAGCAACAATCTCACCCATTCCAACTCCAGCTAGTTCTGTTGATACTGCTGATTTTGTTTGTACTCACAAGGCTGCTGGTGACACTCTCACTTCTTCTGACTCAATCAGTGAGTTGGACAAGATGCCTATTAGCATTATTTTTAAAAATCCCTCTTCTGATCAGGCTTAATCTTCTATCATTCCAGCTACTGTTTCATCTGCTGAAGCCTTTGCTGACTCAGTTTTAGCTAGTGATGGCTCTGAGCGAAGTCAAGGAGGAGGCAGTTCTGCTGACAAAGGATCTGCTAACAAATCTGTTGAACAAATTGTTGAGAAAACTTCAGACACTCAACCTGCTAATGAATCCAGCGCTGTTGATGAATCTCTGGTTAATCAAGTTGAGGAAACTATGGAAACTCAACCTCTGATTGAAGAAAGCTTAAAGGAAGACCAACTTGCATCACTTGAGCAAACTACTGACACTCAAGTTGATGATGAAGTTGATGAAGAGTTGCCGATTTCAGGAGGAGCGTTTGCTGATGAAGTTGTTGCTGTTGAGCAAGAAGTTATGGATACTGATGAGCCAACTTCTGACACTTAGATCATTTCAGTCTCTGTCACTGCTGATGTCATCTATGTTGAACCTACTGGTGTTAGAGAGATTGTTGAATTGGGAGGAGGTGCCAATGCTGAAACTGCCGATTCTCTTGAGCGTGCTGCTGCCATTGATGCAATGATTGCTGCTGATCTACAATTTGAGGAACTTCAGGCTGCTTTATTTGCTTATGAGGAACCTCTATTTTTTCCTGCTCCTGAGTTACAACCTGTTGTTGCTGCTGAAGTACAACCGGTTGTTGATGCTGTTAATGCTCCTGCTGATGGGGAAAGCTCGGATGAAATAGATCCAGATGATTATGTAGAGCTACCAGCAGTTGAGGATGAAGATGAAACGGACTCTGCTCCACTTCCTGAGTACAACTACTCACTTCACGGCAAGGAGATGACGAGCTCAAACGGGTACACAACCGGTGTCTCCATTCCTACTGACAGGTTTGGCAGACCATTGTTCCCTCCTCATCAACCAATCATATCTTTTCGATCTACTCTACAGAGTATTACTTCTCTATTTGGAAAAAGAACATCCCCATTTCACCAAGCATTCCTTCCTTGCTTGTTCCTCTGCCGCTGAAAAGCTAATCTTCATGCCCTGGATTAAGCTATAATTCCAAAGGAAGAAAGGGAAGGCTCCTAAGGTGTCTAACCTTAAACAGAAAGCAACAGCTTATGAACCCCTACACTGCCTGCCTGGTAAGTTGAAAGTAGGTGGTAAAGTTCATCTGCCTGGTCCATCTCTCAAGGAGGTATGCATCACAACAAATGGTTGGATCAGAAGATGCATGATCATAGATGATAAACTTTTTGACATCCTTGAGCTTCGGGCTACTGACTTTAGAGTATTGCTCTATCTGGTTAAATCAGGTGCTCTTGCATTGACACTGCCGATGTTTCATCCGCGATAATGTACTGATCACTATGTCTTCACTTCGAGATTAATGTTTGCCAATCTGGTCAACATTCTTCTTGAGGGTCGTGCAGTCTTAAACTTCATCTTAGCCATATTTCTGTCCATGGAAGACAATGGTATCTTTCATCTGCCGAGCGATCGTGCTGTTATTATTCATCCTGATTTTCCTCTGCCAATCGTCCATGCCGATCTTGCTGCTGCTGACTGCTCTCTCATTGCCTCTACATCAATTCCTGCTGATTACTTCCAGTCTTCTGATGACGCTGCACTTTACCAATTTTTGCTTCTGCCTCCTGCTAATGTCTCTCCTCCATCCTCCCCTATGCTGATTATCCTTTCCTCTGATGATGAGATGACTGCTGCTGATGATGTTCTTCTTGAAGATGCTGATCTGTTGAATGAATATTTTTTCCCTTTAGTAGTCGTTCCATCTTGCCTAAATCCCCTTCAGCCAGCTGTGGTGAACAGCTTATATGAATACCTTCGCTTCGGTGATGGTGATTTATCTGATCAGCAAGTGCCTGCCACTCGGGCTGATTTTGGTGATATGGCTCTTTCTCTTGCTGACCTGATAAGGGACGTTCATCGTGATCTTGCTAAGAAGATTCTTAAGTCCAATCAGGAGGAGGAAACCATACGGATCAAGGACTTGAAGGAGCTTCTTGCCGATAGAGAGGAACGAGTGATGAAGCTTTCTGAATCTTTGGGAACCATGCATTCAATTCAGAATCAACTTATTGATGATCAGAGATCTCAGATCAAAACCTTAGCATCTACCGAGAAGGAGCTATCTGTAACCAAGTCTGCTCCTTCTGATGCTCAATTGAAGATTGCTGCTCTTGAAGCCAATAACCTGATGCTGACTGAAAGGCTGCAAAGTGCAAATAGAAGACAGAAGAGGAAAGCTGACAAAGAAGAAGCCAGAGCAAAGAAGAAGGCCAAACGCACTGAATCTACATCAAAGGCTGCTGACCAGCAAGAAGACCCTCCTATGTCTTGAGTCAATGTAGCCAATGATATAGATATCCTGAAGACCTTCAAAGATATATCCAAAACTTCTTTGCTAACCATTATTGCTTCTGTTTGTGTGTTTGCTTATTGTATGTTATGTTCTTATAATATATCTGCTGCTCTTCATGCTAACTTTGTTTTGCAGGTTATTAGTTCTCTGCTAATCATTGCAATCAGCAATCCATTATATTTTTCTATCTTATGTATTTTTTTTCTTTTCTAAGGAATCTAATGTGTGACTTGGCTTAGGGAATGATAATAAATAGACATCTCTAATACATTCTTTTACTAAGCTAAGATAGATGTTCTTGGATAGGGTGATTGGACTTAAGCAATTAAGAGGAGATTGTTGTTCAAATATATGTTTAGGACATAGAATTGCTTAATCCCAATCATAGTTAACACTTAGGATCCTCCAATTTTCATTAGAACCTTCTTAGGTACCCTTAGGATTCTTTGTGACCAGGTGTTTTTACAGCTCTTCAATACAAGGCAAACCAGCTAGAGGACAACAGTAATCAAATCAGCAGATCAGCATTCAAGTTGCTGATCAACTTGATACTTAGTTCACAACCAAGTTGCCGACTTCATGACAAACATCAAGGACAGTCTGGACATTACTGGTAGTCAGGTTTCATCATTCTATCTTGAAGTCAACTTTACCGATTGTCTTTGTCCTTTCTGTACTGTCTTATCAGATAGTAGTTTATCTGCTCAGTCATGATTACTGCGCCGTCTGACACATAGCTATTTTTAGCTCTACTCTGTCTCTTCTTGCTTTTACAGGTAACCGGTTGAGACAAAGGGGTCTTTACCCATCAGACTTTTCCAAGCATGCGTGTACTACATATCTTCCACAACTACCCAGCTGGAAATTCAAATTGTAAGCCTTCTTCCACAAGACTCAAGTCATTAACTTCTCTTATAAATAGAGGACTTAGAGCATTGAAAAAGGTTGGTGAAAATAGTGCATTGAAGAGAATTGATTGTTTAGAGCATTCATTAAAGCTAAAACATTCTGTCCAGATAATTATTAGATCATTTGTTAGGACATACATATTCCCGAACTAGATTATTCTAAGGAATACGTTGTTTGAGTTACACACACCCACCTGAGTGAGATAAGTTCTCTTGGACTTGCCGCTCAAAAACACTTGGTCAGTATTTGTGTTGGGTTTCCAAGTAACATGCGCAGCGGAATATAGCATTTAAAATTTTAAGAAACCCAAAGCCATGGATCCGTTCATATGATTAAATCAAATACAACAAGATGAATAGAGGAATAACTAACCCTTGATGGCTATGAATTTTCTCTTGATCTTTGGTGGAGATTTGAAGACTTGATCACGGTCACAAAGCTTGAACACGAACTTTGAAGATGATGATTTTCACCCTCTAGCGGTATCCACACTTCGAACGAATATCAAAGGAACTTCTTTGATCTTGGTTGCTAGACCAATATTATGAAACACACTTTCACAATTCAATAAAGAACTATAAGGAATTTATTTGTGAATTATTTTGTTCCTCAATCAATGATATCTTAGAACAAAATAAAATCTCTCTCAAACTCTTTGAGACTCACAAAAGCACTTGTTAATATGGTCTGGCCGAATTGGCGTTTTTATACACAATTAAGACCTATTCCAAATAGGTAACTTGTGCCAAAAACCTTTCCTGATCGAATTAGGAATTTTCCAATCGGCATACCGGGCGCCCGCCTGGTCCTACCCAGGCGCCCGATTGTTTGGGAAGAAAGTCCAATTCTTTTTCCGGTTTGTTCAGGCGCCCACCTGGTGCAACCCAAGCGCCCGCTTGGTTGACCAGGAGGCCCAGAACTTTCTAGAAATTCCTTGGAAGTCCTCCGACCCTAAATGCCAATATAGTCCTTTTATTTAAGATTCGTTCTATTGTGTGTGACCCTCTAGGATTATACTAAGTTGGCAATGGGCTCAAACATGATCCCATAAGATATGATTAGGTTCTAGAAAACCGTCATACCTACCCAAATAGTATAACTAGATACAAGTTCGCATTCCTTTAGAATATGTCACAATCCCTTTGTCCACGATGTCATTGAACACAAGTCATGGTCAAAGAGTCAACTTGTTTCGTTCAATACTTTCTCGATTCCGAATATGTTGATAATCCAAATGACATTGATCCAATCAATTCATTTGAGTCCGGCCGAACATTTCATCAACATCATTCCTACGAGAGGCCCAAGCTTGACATCTCTCCGTGGAGGGACAAATCCATTTAGCTTATTATTCTTCCCAACGGGAATCCGATTATGCCAATCATACCCTTTATAACTACCGTGTTAAGGTAGCGTTTGAATATGTCAAACACAATGTTCATCAAGTGGAAGACTATAATAACTTCATGTCTAAGGATTCAAATGACATAACTAATATGAGATATATGTATGACATAGACCATGACATAAATCTCATACAGCGGGTCATGTCCAGTACCTTGTTCCAAACAAGTACCCATAAATCTAACATGATCATCCCATGATCATTTAGCCTTTATACTAGTGCTTAATAAGTACTAGGGACGGGGATTATTATAAGTAAACATGAACAACAATAATAATCAAAACATCTCTTTATTGATATGAAATAAATGATAACAATTACAACGTTTATTAAACGTGCCTAGGGCACCACTACCAACAATCTCCCACTTGCCCTAGGCCCAATCTCCCATGTATCTAATACCCATGGACCTAACATGACCATCATGTTTAGCTTGTGGAAGTCCCTTTGTTAGCGGGTCCGCAACATTGTCATCAGTCGGTACTCTGCATATATTTACGTCTCCCCTATCAACGATCTCTCGAATGATATGAAAACGCCTAAGTATGTGTTTGGATTTTTGATGTGCTCTTGGTTCCTTTGCTTGAGCAATAGCACCATTATTATCGCAATAAAGGTCTATTGGATTAGCAATACTAGGAACCACTTCAAGTTCAGTTATGAACTTCTTAATCCAAACAGCTTCCTTTGCAGCATCCGATGCAGCAATATACTCAGCTTCTATTGTAGAATCAGCGGTTGTACTTTGCTTGGAACTCTTCCAGCTTACAGCTCCACCATTTAACATAAACACAAAACCCGATTGCGATCGGCTATCATCTTTGTCGGTTTGGAAGCTTGCATCCGTGTAAGCATTTACAACGAGATCATCTTCCATTCCTCCATAGACCAAAAAGGAGTCTTTAGTTCTTCTCAAGTACTTAAGAATCGTTTTTACAGCTATCCAGTGATTTTCGCCAGGGTCGGATTGGTATCTACTTGTCATGCTCAAAGCATAAGATACATCCGGCCTAGTAAAAATCATGGCATACATGATGGACCCAATTGCCGTAGCATATGGAACATCATTCATTTTCTCACGCTCATCTTTTGTCTTAGGACATTGAGTCTTGCTTAGAGAAACTCCATGTAACACGGGCAAGGTGCCTCTCTTAGAATTTTCCATACGGAATCTTCTAATGACCTTGTCAATGTATGTACTTTGGCTTAAACCAAGTAGCCTCCTTGATCTATCTCTATAGATCTTAATGCCAAGTATATATGCGGCTTCACCCATATCTTTCATTGCGAAGCACTTTCCTAACCAAGTCTTCACAGACTGAAGTGTAGGAATGTCGTTTCCAATGAGCAATATGTCATCCACATATAAAATAAGGAATAGCACTATGCTCCCACTAATCTTCTTGTATACACAAGGCTCATCTTCGTTCTTGATGAAACCAAACTCTTTGACCGATTCATCAAAACAGAGATTCCAACTCCTAGAAGCTTGCTTCAATCCATAGATGGATCTTTGCAATTTGCATACCTTAGAATCTTGTTCAAAACCTTCTGGTTGTGTCATATACACATCCTCTTGGAGTTTTCCATTCAGGAAAGCGGTTTTGACGTCCATCTGCCATATCTCATAGTCATGATATGCGGCAATGGCAAGCAAAATTCTTATAGACTTGATCATTGCTACGGGTGAAAAGGTCTCATCATAGTCAATACCATGAACTTGCCTATAACCCTTCGCTACAAGCCTAGCTTTGTAAGTATGCACCTTCCCATCCATGTCAGTCTTCTTCTTGAAGACCCATTTGCATCCTATGGTTTTTACACCTTCGGGCGCATCAATCAAATTCCAAACTTGATTGTCTTGTATGGATTGCAATTCGGATTCCATGGCTCCAAGCCACTTCTCCGAATCAGGAGAAGACATCGCCTCTTGGTAGGTTGACGGTTCATCATTCTCAATGATTTCTACCTCATTACTATCCGTTACGAGAAATCCATATCTCTCGGGCTCGGATCGTAACCTACTAGATCTGCGAGATGCTTGTGTATTTTGAACAGGTTCCACAACTCCTTGTGGTTCTTGTTCTTGTTCCACTATTGGTTCACTGTTATTTTCTGGGTCTCGAATTTCTTCAAGATTTATTTTACTCCCACTGATTTTTTTGGAGAGAAACTCTTTCTCTAGAAAGACACCAGTTCGGGCAACAAACACTTTGTTGTCCTCTCGGTTGTAAATGTAATATCCTTTAGTTTCCTTAGGATATCCCACGAAAATACATTTATCAGATTTGTGTGCTAGTTTGTCAGAGATAAGTCTCTTGACATAAAGTTCGCAACCCCAAATCCTCATAAAAGATAAACTAGGTTTCTTTCCACTCCACATCTCATATGGAGTCTTTGGAACCGATTTAGTTGGAACTTGATTTAGTGTGAAAGCAGCGGTTTCTAGGGCGTAACCCCAAAAGGATATTGGAAGATCAACTTGACTCATCATTGATCGAACCATGTCTAACAAAGTCCGATTTCTCCTCTCAGACACACCATTCCATTGTGGTGTTCCGGGCGGAGTCAATTGTGAAACTATTCCACAATTCTTTAGATGATCATCAAATTCTTGACTTAAGTATTCACCACCTCGATCTGATCGAATTGCCTTTATACTTTTGCCAAGTTGTTTTTCTACTTCATTTTGAAATATTCTAAATATCTCAAATGCTTCACTTTTATGTTTCATTAGGTAAACATACCCAAATCTACTATAATCATCAGTGAAGGTTATGAAGTATTGAAATCCTCCCCTAGCATTGCTACTTAATGGTCCGCATACATCGGAATGTATCAACCCCAATAAGTCGCTTGCCCTTTCACCTAACTTGGTAAAAGTTGTCTTAGTCATTTTTCCAAGAAGACATGACTCACAAGTATCATATGACTCTAAGTCACATGAACCCAAAAGTCCGTCCCCATGGAGTTTTGAGATACGCTTCTCATTAATATGACCAAGACGGCAATGCCACAAATAAGTACGATTTACATCATTAGGTTTAGATTTCTTATTTACATGATAGACATTATTTTCATTCTTGACATCCAAGATATAAAGGCCATTAAATGAATTAGCAATACCATAAAGCACATCATTTAAATAAATAGAAAATTTCTTATTCTCAATAAGAAACTTAAAACCTTCATTATCCAAACAAGAAATTGAAATAATATTTCTGCTTAAATCCAGAACATAATAACAATTGTTCAAAACAAGAATTAATCCGGAAGGTAAAGTGACTTCATAAGTCCCTACGGCTAATGCAGCAACTCTTGCTCCATTCCCCACGCGTAGATCTACTTCACCTTCTTTAAGCAGTCTCATATTCTTTAGTCCCTGCACATTTAGACAAATGTGAGAACCACATCCGGTATCCAATACCCAAGAATCAGTGGTAGAAAGGAGAATATCTATCATATAGATACCTGAAGTCGACGCAGCCTTGCTGCTCTTCTTCTTCTTTTGCTCTTCCAAGAAAGCCTTGCAATTACGTTTCCAATGACCAATTTCTTGACAATGGAAACAGATTGCATCCTTTTGTGAATCAGGTTTTGCCTCAGAAGCCTTGGCAACCTTTGCCTTGCTTATCCTGGGTTTGACAACTTTTGCCTTACCCTTGCCTTTGGCACCAGGTTTCTTCCCATCATGAACCAAGAGCACGGGAGAATCTTTCTCCACAATTTTCATCTCTACAGTTTTGAGCATCCCATGCAACTCAGAGAGATTCTTATCCATTCCATGCATGTTATAATTCATTACAAACTGATTATAACTTTTAGGCAATGAATTAAGAATGAGATCCGTGGCTAGCTCCAATGGGATTGGATAGCCAAGTTTCTCAAGGTGCTCTACATAACCTTTCATTTTAAGAAAGTGAGGACTCACTTGTTGCCCTTCATTCATTTTACTAGTAGTGAATACAACAATGGTCTTGTACCTCTCTTGCCTAGCTTGCTCTTGAAACATGGTTCTCAACTCCACGCCTATCTCATAGGCTTCCAAATGTTCCAAACTTTGTTGGAGTTTTGAACACATAGCAGCAAGCATGAGACAACTTACATCTCTAGAATCATTACGATGTTTCTTGTAATTGTCTCTTTCTACCCTAGGGGCAGTAGGCGGTGGTTCAGCGGGGAGAGGCCCATCAAGAATGTACAACTTATCTTCTTGCCTAAGAACGATTCTTATGCTACGGATCCAATCCATAAAGTTGGTACCATTCTCTTCGAGCTTATCCTTCTCAAGGATCGATCGCAACGACATTGATTGAGTGTTATTAGTCATTATCTACAAATATGCAAAAATTCCCAAAATTTAATAAGTACCGATTTTCATTAAAGAGATAAATAATGTATTTTTCAAACAAAATACTCCGACTAAATTATATAACCTTCATATACATCCAATGTATAATATAATTTAAATGGGTTAAGATCCAACTTTAATTTAATTTCAAGTCCGCTAAGGCGGATTACATAAAATCAAATTAATTAGGTAGACAACTCTTGTCAATCATATCTCATATGACTCTTAGTTCCTTTTATGAGATTCTTTAATAAATCAAATTTCAAAAAAGCATGTTAAACCTCATCTTTGCCTAGGCCCAAAACTGTTTTGACGCCCAATTAAGTCTAACCATTTTAAACGCATAGTTAATGTGTCCCGCTAGGGCGTGCCCACACTATCTATCTTGCTCATACATAAACAAATTTAATGCATCTCGCTAGGGCGAATCTACATTAAAATCACTCATGTACTAACAAGTGTTTTAATCATGGCATGGCAATAAAAGACTTAAAACTTTCTTTGAAGGTTCATCACATATAGCATATAACACATTTATGAGCACATAATATAAACATGTTACACATCAAGTTTAGCCACTAAATTAATCTCCATTAATTTAAGCATGATATTTATGTGTCATTAGTTTCTCTATAATTATGAGGATGAGACTATTTCAACTTTGGTTATTATCTCCAAATCAAGACAACAAGAAGTGCGGTCGAACTAAGCCATTAAGCAACCACAATCCCGCACTAATTCAAGAAACCAAGAAAGTAGTCCATGTGGCCGAAACTAAGCAATAGATGGTCTCGATGAACGTAGGCCAATTGCATTCACAATTCCACATGGATCTCCAATCATTGAATCAAGAACTTTGTTTCTCAATTTTAGCAATTATGAACTCTTCATAATTCTAACTTCGTTTTATCTTTGAAACTTTGATTGCGATCAATTTTGGGAAACACAATCTCGATGAACGCAGATTAGCCATCCAAAACTTGAACCAATCTAGGAATCACAAGACTAAAACAAATAGGAAAATCAAATCCCAAAATCCACACACAAACCAACTACCCAAAACCCATTCCAGATCAACAAGTCTGGACTGGTTCTGTTACTGGTTTTGTCGAATTTATCGAAAATTCCATATTCAGATTTTAACCAAATCAGAACAAATCTTGACCACCGAGCGCCCGCCTGCAAAGGACCATGCGCCCGCTTGAATGGCCAGAATAGTATAGAATTTTAAAGTTCGAAAATTTTGTCTGAAAATTATTTTTCCCCGATTATTAAAACTTTGATCCAATCAAAATCAATAATCGAAATAATTCAGAATCCACCATAATTTTTATTGCGATTGAATCGTGCGATTAAAGTTGGAAAAACAATAAACCACATAAAATCACAAAACACATAAACATCATATAATCCAATATTCATATCATGCTTGGCACATAAACAATTTATATACACACAACATGATCCAAGTATTGAAAAATCAACATGAACGGGGCTCTGATACCACTGTTGGGTTTCCAAGTAACATGCGCAGCGGAATATAGCATTTAAAATTTTAAGAAACCCAAAGCCATGGATCCGTTCATATGATTAAATCAAATACAACAAGATGAATATAGAATAACTAACCCTTGATGGCTATCAAATTTTCTCTTGGTCTTTGGTGGAGATTTGAAGACTTGATCACGATCACAAAGCTGGAACACGAACTTTGAAGATGATGAATTTGCACCCTCTAGCGGTATCCACACTTCGAACGAATATCAAAGGAGCTTCTTTGATCTTGGTGCTAGACCAATATTATGAAACACACTTTCACAATATAATAAAGAACTATATGGAATTTATTTTGTGAATTATTTTGTTCCTCAATCAAGGATATCTTAGAACGAAATAAACTCTCTCTCAAACTCTTTGAGACTCACAAAAAAGCACTTGTCAATATGGTCTGCCGAAATTTGTGTTTTATACACAATTAAGACCTATTCCAAATAGGTAACTTGTGTCAAAAACCATTCCTAATCGAATTAGGATATTCCCAATCGGCATACCGGGCGCACGCCTGGTCCTACCCAGGCGCCCGCCTGTTTGGGCAGAAAGTCAGTTCCTTTCCGGCTTGAACAGGCGCCCGCCTGAGTTCAACCAAAGCGCCGCTTGGTTGACCAGGAGGCCCAGATCTTCCCAGAAATTCCTGGAAGTCCTCCGACCCTAAATGCCACTATAGTCCTTTTATTTAAGATTCGTTCTATTGTGTGTGACCCTCTAGGATTATACTAAGTTGGTAATGGGCTCAAACATGATTCCATAAGATATTGATTAGGTTCTAGCAAACCGTCATACCTACTCAAATAGTATAACTAGATACAAGTTCGCATTCCTTTAGAATATGTCACAATCCCTTTGTCCACGATGTCATTGAACATAAGTCATGGTCAAAGAGTCAACTTGTTTTGTTCAATACTTTCTCGATTCCGAATATGTTGATAATCTAAATGACATTGATCCAATCAATTCATTTGAGTCCGGCCGAACATTTCATCAACATCATTCCTACGAGAGGCCCAAGCTTGACATCTCTCCGTGGAGGGACAAATCCATTTAGCTTATTATTTTCCCAACGGGATTCCGATTATGCCAATCATACCCTTTATAACTACCGTGTGTTAAGGTAGCGTTTGAATATGTCAAACACAAATGTTCATCAAGTGGAAGACTATAATAACTTCATGTTCTAAGGATTCAAATGACATAACTAATATGAGATATATGTACGACATAGACCATGACATAAATCTCATACAGCGGGTCATATCCAGTACTTTTGTTCCAAACATCCCATGACCATTTAGCCTTTATACTAGTGCTTAACAAGTACTAGGGACGGGGATTATTATAAGTAAACATGAACAACAATAATAATCAAAACATCTCTTTATTGATATGAAATAAATGATAACAATTACAACGTTTATTAAACGTGCCTAGGGCACCACTACCAACACTTCGGTGGGTCCCTATGTAGTGGAGTTTACCGCTTCTAGGGTTCTGCTTGTGGGTCTCGTCTCACGGGGAGGCCATGTATCTCGGAGAAAGGGTGGTTCGTCAGCATAGGGCTGGTGCGTTACCGTGGGCTCCTTATGACCCTCCTCGGGATATGCTCCGTCCTGCGAGGTTGGCAGCTTTCTTGGCTCCCACTCGGTAGAGCATTACAGGGGGAGTGACGACTACGCCGGCTATGTGCGGACTCGGTTGATCAGCCCCCAAGTTCGGGCTAGGATGTTATCGGGAGAGGGATCGAGCTCGGCCCGGTATGTTGGTCGAAGTCGGCCTTTTGTGGACATGCCTCCCCGTTCGAGTAGCGTGAGGGTGATGAGAGGTGGCCGGGAGGTGGAGATTAGCTTGGAGCTGACGGCCGCAGATGTTGTCGAGGAGACTTTTGTTCCTCTGCCTGACACTGGGGTATGACCTTATGATTTATCTCAGTCATGCACACACACACTTGTTATTTCTGCATTGTAATCATTGCCTTGGTTTCCCTTTCAGGTAACTCGGGAGGCGTACGTTCGTTCTGTTCAGCGGGAGAAGGTACTGATGCGCCTATTGAGAGAGGCATATCATTCTTGCACTTGCCAGCGGGATGATGTCGTGGCTCCCCAGCGTCGGGAACGGTCTCCGAACGGTGCGGGCTCCTCCCATACTGGTGGTTGAGCGATCCGTGGACGGAGTTCGGGTGCCGGTAGCTCTCGAGCTTCAGCGCGGCGTGTAGACACCACGGTGGAGGAATCTGATTAGGCGGGACCCATCCTCTTCTCCTTATTCCTGTACTGTTAGCTAGTAGAGACAAATATGTGCTGGACAACTATTTAACAATGTATATTTACGCACTAGAATGAGAATGATTTTGTGACCACCTATTTGTACAAGCTAATTATTTTACAATGCTCCTAATTTTTCTACAATGCATGAGCCAAGGGGAGGGTAGGTACGTTGTTTGCATGGATCCGCTGTGGGGTAGGAGCAATCGATCTGAAATTTCTGAATGGGGCAATAGTGGCCGCGTGGCCAAGGAAAAGTCGGCCGCCTGGCCAAGAGCAATTGTGGCCACGTGGCCTAGGACGAATGTGGCCGCGTGGCCGAGTCTGCCGCTGACTCTGGTTTCCCTTTTCCTGGCAAAAATTGGAGTTGGTGTAGTATTTAAGGGAATTTGGGTTCCCTTAGAATTCGTACCAGCCACTACTTTTAGGTAATTTAGAGTTCTGATCTCCACTTTGCTTGCTTTTCACCATGGATCATGAAGCTAGGATCACAAGTCTTGAGAAAAAGGTCTTTATAACTTCTTTGGAGAAGTGGGTTGCCAAACTTTTTGGTTCTAGCCGTAGGAAACTTGATGAAAGGTATGGGATAAGGTGTCTTTGGTCACTTTTGCATATGAATTCCAATACCAACCTTTTACAAGCCTGTGGGAAGTTTTGGAATGACACCCTTCATGTCTTTAATTTTTCATTCAACGAGATGACACCCACATATGAGGACATTGCAGCGCTTTGCGGCTACGAAGGGAAGGGTAAAGTTGCCTTGCCTTTTGACTTTGTTTGCTTGAGGGACAAGTTGATGACCTTTGGCATGTCCGTGGAGGACTTTGATAGGTATGCTAGGGGCGGCTATGTTGACCTTTCTTGGATGCTACAACACTTTATGCACATGGACGTGGCTTCTTACCGTTCTTTGGACCATCTTGCACTATGCTTGTTTGCCTCTATTCTCTTCCCCTCTGAGGTTGGGTTTGCCAGTGAAGGGTGCTTGGGCATGGTAAATTCCGCTCGTCTAGGCTATGACATTGTGCCGGCTATCCTTGGAGAGATGCTCTGTGGGATTCCCCATCTCGCGGATTATGGTGGGATGCCCTGTGGTAGTGATAGGCTCTTGACTATGTGGTTGTAAGAGAGGCTTCGCGTCAACAAACCGGCGGCTTCTCTGAAGGTGGCTCCATAGATGCACCGTATTAGGGGGATGGCGGAGCGGTTTGAGGGCATGACTCTCAAAGGTTGGGAACAGCATTTGGCAGAGATGGTGACTGATGACATTCAATGGGTGGTGCCCCATTGGCACATTCATTCTGTGAGGGAGAAGCAAGTAGGACTTCACATGATCAAAGTTCCGACACTCTCTGAGACTACCTTTTACTACCCCGCTAGAGTGCTCCGTCAGTATGGCTTAGTGCAGACTACCCTGGAGGGTTGGGACAAGGAGAAAGATGATTTTCCTTTTGGGATACTTCAGTTGGATGACAGTTCTTCGGTCCTTCTCTCTCAGATATGGGGCGAGGCCGGTTTTAGCCGTAGGACCTTCATCACCCCCTCTAGCAACACCTACCTGTCACGAGAGTACTTGGATTAGTATATGGGGAGACTTGGGCATGCGGAGCAGACTATAGAGACCCTAAGGGGCACTATTTTGGGATCATGTGCTCCAAGTTTTTCATTGAGAGTGAAAGAGGTTGTGGCTTATGAGAGGAGGATGAGCAAAAGCGTGGCCAACGGGAATGGAGATGGAGTGGGGGTATCTAAGAAGAGGAAAAGCGAAAAGGTTCCTATCGGCAAGGCTAAAGGTGTTAGTGAATTTGAAAGAAGATTTTGTGAGAAATCTAACAAGAAAGTTCGCCGTGGACAAAGCAAGAAGAAAGAGACCGAGGGCACAAATGGAACTAAAGAGTGATCCCGAGCGTCTCCCCATAGTCGTTGAAGACACATTAGTTTAATTTAGTTTACTTCTGTTTTAGTTTCAATTTCAAAATAGGTTATGTAGTCAGAAAGTTTGTCGAGCTTAGACTCATCAAATAAGTGTAAACGTGCAATGACTATGGAAATAAAAGTTTTTGCTTTTAGAAAACACAAATCCTCCTTTTATTATTTTTTGACAAGATTTGGATGTTTATTTATTTTTTAGACCGCACCTCTTGAAAGGCTGCCTACGTTCCCCTTTTACAAATAGGACTAAGGGGCTCAGGTCATCGTAGTTCATTCCAGTTAGACTAGAATTATTTAAGAAAGGAAGATAGAAGAGGGGGATGCTCTAACTTTTGCCTAGACCGCCCTTGCGGGTTGTCAGTCTAGCGAGCTTTGTACGCACCCTTATTTTGCATAGACCGCCCTTTCCGGGTTTTCAATCTATCGGGCTTCTTTTTGCGATTTTTTTTTTTTTTGTAGAAGGGGAGTCTAATCATAATAGCGTGTGAGCTTGCTGAGGTTGACTGGTTCCTTGCCATCCAAATCTGCCATTCTGACCGCTCCTCCGGAGAAGATCTTCTGTACTACAAACGGACCTACCCAAGTGGGGGCCCACTTCCCAAGGGGGTTGAACTTGTTGGGCAAGCGTGCTTTGATCACCAAGTCTCCCTCCTTTATGTCAACAGGCTTGACTCTTTTATTGAAGGCTTTCGTCGTTCTCCTTTGATAGGCTCGGATATGTTCCATGGCTTTCAATCTGCGTTCATCGAGCGTTGCCAACTGATCATAGCGACTCCGGAGCCATTCTACTTCATTCACTTGGTTTTCGAGTAAGATCCTCAATGATGGTACTTCCAATTCTATAGGGAGTACCACCTCATGCCGTATGTCAAGGCGTAAAGGGTCTCTCCAGTAGCAGTGCGGACTGACGTTCTGTATCCCCAAAGTGCTAATGGTAACTTCTCGGGCCAATCCCGTCCTTGCAGAGCCATTTTGCGAATTATCTGTTCTATCGTCTTGTTGGCCGTCTCAACCGCGCCGTCAGTCTGTGGATAGTACGGGGAAGATTTCTTTCGTTCGACCTTGAATTCTGCGAGCAAGCGAGCACACTCGGCTTCGAAATGACTGCCATTGTCTGATATAATGAGGTTAGGGACCCCATATCTACACATGATGTTCTCTTTGATAAACTGCGCCACCTTCTTGGAATTCTGCACCTTGTAAGACTGAGCTTCGACCCACTTTGTGAAGTAGTCGACTGCGACGAGGACGAATTGTGACCGTTACTGCCGGCTGGCGAGATTTTCCCAATGATGTCTATACCCCATGTGGCGAATGGCCAAGGCGTGGTGGAGATGTAGAACTCGTGTGGGGGGATGTGGTTGAGGTTGGAGCATACTTGGCACTTGTGACACCGTCGAACCCATTGAATACAGTCCGTCTCTATGGTAATCCAATAGTAGCCCAGGGGAGTGATCTTCTGTCTAAGCATCCTTGTATTCATGTGAGGTCCACACAAACCGTTGTGTACTTCCTCCATTATTGCTTCAGCTCTCTTGCTGTCGACACATAAGAGCAACAGCCCGTCGTAATGTCTCTTGTACAAAGTATCGTCTAACAATACGAATTGGCCCGCCAGTCTTTTAAGCGCTTGTAGACTTTTGGCCTTCACATCTCCATCAAAAGACGTCTCTCCGTGCTTAAGGAACTTGTAGATTTGGGCGTACCATTGGTCTCTGTTTACCTCCGCATCGATCCGGATTTCGCAGCAATAGGCTGGGTTCTCCCTTCATCCAACCCTAAATGGCTTCACGGACCTTCCTTCGGGAATCTCGACCAACGAGGCCAATGTAGCTAGAGCATCTGCGAACTTATTTCTGTCTCGTGGCAGGAAATGGAAGGTGACTTCTTTGAACTGTGCTATCAACTCATCCATGTAACCTTGGTACCGCTGCAGGCAAGGATCAATAGTTTTCCATTTCTTCGCCATTTGGTTAATAATCAAAGCAGAGTCTCTATATACTTCTAACTCTTTCACGTTGCATTCTAGGGCGGCTTCCAGTCCGGCTATACATGCCTCATACTCAGCGGCGTTGTTGGTTGTTGAAAAGTTCAGCTTGATGGCTATGGGAGTGTGTTCATCTTTGGGATCAATAAGTAGGAGTCCGACTCCATTCCCTCGTTTGTTTGCAGCCCCGTCAAAGAATAGTTGCCACCTTTCTGCGACCTCAATCGCGAAAATGTCGTCGTCTGGGAACTCGGGGTCAGGTCCCCTTGTCTCGGTGCTTGGAGAGTCTGCGAGCTGATCGGCTATTGCCCTCCCCTTGATTGCCTTCCTCGGTACATAAGTAATGTCGAAGTCTCCCAAGAACACTGACCATTTAGCGAGTCTCATAGAAAGGGAGGGTTTATCAAACAGGTACTTGATAGGATCCATTTTTGAGACTAGTAAGATCGGATGGGATACCATATAGTGCTTGAGCTTCGTCACCACCCATACTAGGCCTACGCAGGTCTTCTCGAGCGCGGAGTAATTGAGCTCGCTACCTTGTAACTTTCGGCTGACAAAGTAAACTGCATTCTCAATCCGGGAATCTTTGGCTTCTTGCGCTAACATGGCTCCGACGGCGGTGTCTGTCACAGTTAAGTATAGTAGCAACGGCTTCTCCTTATGCGGCGGGCGCAGGATTGGGGTATTCACCAAATACTGTTTGATCCTCTCGAAGGCTATCTGGCAGTCATAATCCCACTCCACATTGGCTGTTTTCTTCATCAGTTTGAAAATTGGTTCGCAGATGGTGGTCAGCTAATTGATAAACCGACTGATGTATTGCAGGCGTCCCATGAATCCTTTTATCTCCGTCTCGGTACGGGGCGGCTTCATCTCTAGGATGGCTTGAATCTTCCTTGGGTCGGCTTCGATCCCATTCTCGGTGACCATGTAACCCAATACTTTCCCTCTACGAACTCCAAAGGTGCATTTCGCCGGGTTCAAACGCATGGCGTGCTCTCTCAACCTGTTGAAGAATTTTCTGAGATCTATCAAGTGTTGGCCACCAGACCCTTTTGAATGTATAATCATGTCATCCACGTACACCTCAATCTCCTTGTGGATCATATCGTGGAATAAAGTCGTAACTGCCCGTTGGTAGGTAGCCTCAGCGTTCCTTAGCCCAAACGGCATGATAGTATAGCAAAAAGTCCCCCATGGGGTGGTGAAAGCTGTTTTCTCTTGGTCCTCCTCGGCCATATTGATCTGATAGCCGGCAAACCCATCAACAAACGACTTGACCTCATAATGGGCGGTCACGTCCACCAACATGTCGATATTTGGCAGGGGGAAGTCATCCTTCGGCGTAGCTTTGTTGAGATCCCGAAAATCCACACACACTCTGACTTTACCATTGGATTTTCTGAGTCACTAAATTTGATAACCAAGTTGGATACTCGATCACCCTGATGAAACCCACACGGAGTAGCTTCTCAATCTCTTCCTTCACTTGCAAAGACCATTCCTGCTTAATGCGGAGCAGCTTCTGTTTGACTGGCTTAGCGTCTGGTGCTGTCGGGATTCTGTGCTCTACGATCGAGTTGTCGAGCCCCGGCATGTCTTTATAAGACCATGCGAACACATCCACATATTCTTTGAGTAGCTCAATCAGTGCTTCCCTTTCGGCTCCGCTGAAGAAGCTTCCAATCTACGTTTCCTTAGGCTCGGCTTCGGTTCCCAAATTCACGCACGTTAACACCTCATCGGCAGCTTGGGCTCGAGATTCTTTTTGATTAATAACCTGTTCTGAAATTTCTTTAATGTATTCATCATTTAATGTGTCTGTGTCCGCCTCTTCTGAAATTTCTGGAGTAGCTATAGGTCCCCCAATGATGCACCAATTCTTGAGCTTGTCCCCCATGGGTACCACCAATGTCCTCGGATCTACGTCCTTCTCTGATTCATCCCCAATAGCGGCTACCATGTCGTCGTCCAGCCCCAGATTACCCAGATGCTGAAGCAGATATTGGCCGTCCCACGTCTCAGTCATTCTTGGCGCTTCTGCAGTTTCTGCTGTCGGCTTGTTAAGGGTTGCGGCTTCAAGTTGATCTGCTAAGTCATCTGCAACCTTGGCGGTGTGGTCAAACCATGTAAGTCAGCTTCATGTTGGACCGATCGAATTCCACATCTCTGAAAATCTCGAACCCTTTCTGCAACTTACCGGTGTGGTCAAACCATGGCTCTGCGAAGTCGAAACACGAAAACTCCTCGCCCTCCTTAACGAAGTAACTATTAAGGGAAAGGCGGTATGGTCGCATCTCAGGCTTTTTATGAGAAAGCCCCAATTCTTAAGGAACTCTATCCTTTTCTGTTCTGCTTTGTCTTCGGGAGTGAGAGTATACCTAAGACCGAACAATCCTCGGTGATCAATCTCTTTAACCAGACTTGTGGGACCTTGCAAGCACTTACCTAGCCCCAGCCCCGATATGAAGCCCATATTACGCAGTATCTTGACAACAGGTGCCACTTTATCCATTGTTTTGGTGAGGTCGATGGTGCAGATCTGTGCCTGAGCGACTATTTCGAAGCCATTGAAGAGTCGGCTCTCTTCCCCATGCTGTATTTGTAAAACAGGAATGCCCTTGGTGTCCGTCCCTTGGGCCGTTACTAAATCACTGTAGACAACTGTCACCTCATTACCGGATTGAAATTTCACACATTGGTGGAAGGAGGAGGGAACTGCGCCTGACTGGTGTAACCATGGCCGTCCGAGCAGGAGTGAGAAGGTTGCGGGAATGTCTATGACATGGAATTCGGTGGGTAGGATTTTGGTTCCGATTGTGATGGGCAGGGTGACAACGCCTATAACCGCACGACAGGTTGAGTCATAAGCTTTGATTGTTTGCTTAGACGGGCTCAAGTCCACACCATGGACACCAACTACATCCATCATCCTTGACGGCAAGATGTTAATAGCAGAACCATTGTCAACGAATACACGAGGGATCTTCTTGCCATCCACTTCCACAGTGATGTATAGGGGTTCATTGTGATCAACTCCGAACACTGGCTTGTCTAGCTCCGAAAAAGTGATGATGTTTCCATAGTGGATATTCCCAATCATGTGCGTGACGTTCTCTGGGGTAGTGTTTGACGGGACCATAGTAGCGGCGAGGTTTTGCTCAAGCATGAGGCGATGGGCGAGAGAGGAGGTGAGTAAGGACCAGAGCGAAATGCGGGCTTGGGTCTGATAGGGTCTTCATTCTCGAGGTCGGCTTGCTCGGGTTCCTTCCCAAAGATTTTCTTTGCTCCCTTCGGATCGGATTGGTACACATGACCGGATCTTGTAAGGAGACAAACTTCTGCACGTAGCTCCTCCAAAGACAATGGCGTGTCACGACAAGGGGGCGAAACTTCGGTTCTTTCGTCCTCCTCGAATATTTCGGCCAAAGAAAGAGGTTGAGAGGGTTTGGGACTCTCTTCCTCTAGAGATTCGACTTCACTAACTAGTTCTTCTAAAGACAACAAGTAGCAAGAAGGTTCTTTATTATTAATCATTGAAATACAACCCATCTCATCACAGTCCGCCACAACAGGCTCGGCCGGATCAGTGATCTCACTAAGTTCTAGCATGAGTACATTGCTAGCTACATAATCTCTAGGGTCTTCGATAACTCCCTTGTGGATGAGCTCTTGCACGGCTTTCTTGAGTTCAAAGCATTCTTCGGTAGTGTGACCGGTGCACTTGTGGTAGTGGCAAAACTTTGACAAATCGCAACCAAGGCGGGGGAGGTGTCCTTCTAATGGTTCGAGAATTTCTAACGTCACCAATGCCATGAAGATATCCACCATCGTGAGCACTATCTTGTCAAAGGCATCCATGAGCTCTAGGATACTGATCTCGCATGTTTGCACCATATTCACCCCACCATTATTAGGAAGGGGGTTATTCACCACATTAGGACCCTTCGGCTTCTCAATCTTCTTGTCATTGATCAACCCTTGAACTACGCGCTTGAATTGGATACACCCATCCATCGTGTGCCCAATGTACTTGTGGTATTTGCAGAATTTGGATGGATCTAAGTCAGTCCTTGGGTTGGCGGGTTGGTAATTCTCTAGCGGCTTAATGAGACCTCTCTTGACTAACACGTCAAAGACCTTCCCCATGGGCATACCAAAATCATCAAAATACTCCCCTGTTGTGGAGCCCCATTCCCTGTTACGGCTTGGACATCTACCTGGACCTCATTTTGGACCATATTCACTTGGCCGACGGCCTCCTTTCCACCCCTAGGAGGCGCAGGCACAGTAGGAGCCTTGTAGCGGAAGGAGTTGTTGTTGTTGGTCTTTGGACCTTCCTTTGGCGGCAAAATCCCAGTGAACCCTGCTTCGTACCTTACTCCGGCGTCAACCATTTCCCCGCAAGTCAGGGAAATAACCATTGCCGATGGCTTCTTTCATCTCAGGCAATAAACATTTGTAGAATATATGTTTCTGTTCCTTTGCTTTTGGTGGGTATTGGACCTCGCACAACCGATGATTCCACCTCTTGTAAAAATCATAAATAGCCTCGCCGGGCTTTTGCATAGTGTTCTCAAGATCCGTTCGATTCACATGCTAATCCAAGTTAGCTTGATACTTCTCACAGAAAACGACACTAATTTGATCCCAAGTTTGCCTCTCGCCTGGTTCTAGCCCCAAGAACCAACGCAGAGCTATACCATCCAAAGTGCTATGGAATACGCGAGCCATTTGTTCGTTGGTGCAGTCACGAGCCCTCATGGCCAACACATAACTATCCAAATGAGTCTTAGGACACGAGTCACCATGAAACATCGCCACTTTAGGCATCTTGAAATCTTTAGGGAGAGCCCCTACTTGGCTAGGGTTGATTGTCTTGGTAGTCGGTGCACTTTGCTTATCCACGGTCTCGATCAACATGCGCATTTGCTCTTGCATGGCCGTGACCACAGGGTGATTGGAGATGTCGGGGATAGATTCTGACAGAATGACGGGAGGAGTAGTGGAAGTAGTAGCAGCGGCCATCCCAATACTCAGAGGCAACGAGGGTGTGCGGGTAATTTGCTAGCAGAGAGGTAGCCACCAAGCAGTTCAGGGGAAGGTTCATAGACAGCCTTGTTTTTGCTCATGGTAGTGAAACCTTGTTAGGTGCAGAGAGAAGGAGGTGGAGCATTGCGGTAGCTTGGGAGTGGGAAGGGAGTGGGAAGGGAGTGGCATTGGTATTGGTGGGACAGTTGGTATTGACCTCTTCATCCTCGACATAAATGAAATTCTTACCATCGGGCACCATCCTAGTCCCCTTTTGCTGAATGTGGTCCTTCAACAGTTGGTTCTGGTCTTCTAAAATCTTGTTGCTTTCCTCGAGATTCTTGATCTTGGCTTCGAGACCGGCGAGGAAGTTCTGGAGGCTTGGGGGAATACCATTGAGAGTGGTCTCGGTGTTGAGCTTGGCGGCACTAGTAGGAGGGACAGAGACTGAAGAGGAAGCGGGAGATGACATTGCTGATAACCAGACTGAGAACGTGGATGGAGTAGAAGCTTCACATTGTAGTCGACCACCCGAACGGATCCAAACTTGCTTTGCTGAAATGTTGAAGGGCAATGAAGCTTTTAGGAGAGGGGGAAGGCTCATGCAAAGTATATTTTAATTTACAAAAGCATACATTATTTACATCTTAATTGGTTGGAAGGGGTACCCCTTTTTCGCAACTAGCTAGGAGACTACGATTAGTGGAGGCCATCACTACGTCTATAGACCCCTCGTTTTTCACCTGCATTGCACACCCCCAAACGGACAATTTGGGTGAGGGTCCTATAGGGTAAGCGGCTTCCACCAACCATCGGATCCTACGACTAACCCTTCCTTAAAGGCATTTATCGTGGTGTCTAGGTTACATCCTACACAAGTTAATGATGAGCGGAGATCTTGACAACAAACACTCATCTTACTATGGCACGTCCCTTGTAGGGAAATCAATTTTTTGTGCACTTCCTCTCAAAAGATCTCGATTCATCATTGACTTGGGGATGACTGACATGGACAGCACGTTAATTGACTATTAAGAAAAAGCTAGCCAAACCAACCGGTCAAAACCTAGGTGTGTTACCTACACTAGTGTGGGTTGACATGGGTTAGGTAAAAGGTTCCCACTGTATACGGTGAGTGGAATAGACGAGTGACTCGAAAAGAGTGCGACAGTAGCGCACAAATTCCTGCACATCGAATACTCCGGGTAATGGGGACCTGTGCAGTGCTGACACGGACTAGTGGTAGTGTGAGGCAAGAAACTAATTCTTTTTAGGGAGAAAAGAGAGAAGTTTTGAACGTTTGAATGATGCGATGCAATGTAATGCAAGAGAGAGAAAGGGAGAGAATAAGGATATACAAGGGAGCATAGCAGAGTTTTGTTTGACCCTAATACTAAGACGAAAAATAATAAGGGTACATAAATACAAGGTACAAATATGAACATGGCGGAAATACAAGGTGCATGTGAAAACATGGCAAAGTGTGAGGTGCATGTGAAAACATGGCAAAGTGTGTGGTGCATGCGAGAACATGGCAAAGTGTGTGGTGCATGTGAGAACATGGCAAACATCATGATGTAAACAAAAGTTAGACCCACTAAGTTTGAAAAAGTGTCAAAACATTCCCCAGCAGAGTCGCCACTGTGAATACCCCTTTCCGATGAAGCGACGCATGGGAAGTATCTTGTGATTATTATTATTTACAAAAGGGAATATTCATAACGACATTAAAATTATGAGAGTCGCCACGCCGTTTTAATTAAAGCCAAAACATTGACATTCCCCAGCAGAGTCGCCACTGTGAATACCCCTTTCCGATGAAGCGACGCATGGGAAGTATCTTGTGATTATTATTATTTACAAAAGGGAATATTCATAACGACATTAAAATTATGAGAGTCGCCACGCCGTTTTAATTAAAGCCAAAACATTGAAAAAAGCATCTTTAGTGGGTTCGGGGGTCAAATTACAACAAGAGAAGAATATTGAACGTTATCACTCCTATTGCCCGAATTGATCGGTCTTTCTATCATGATGCGGTGTATGTAATGTGTTAGTGATTTAGACCGGATCCGAAGATTTCCTACGTTCCTTTCAATGTGAGAAGCTCAGGTCAGCGTAGTTCGCACATGATTAGAATGTGGAGAGAGAATAGGGATCATGCATAATGAAGAGGGAGGAGAAAGAAACATGCAGGATGATCACATCCTAGAATAATGACTATGCCATCAATGAGATCTCGATGAACATTCATCACATTCATCATGGGAGGATTATTGAACATGGGAGTAATTACCTAAAGTTTAGGGTTTAGAAATAGTTCCTAGATCATCCTTGGGTTGATGAACCCTAAATCATCATCGGCTATGAAATAACATGCAAACATGAAGATCGCAACCCTAAATATAGCATAAATAAGGTTTTAATCTATGAACACGAAGAACATGCGAAGAACATATTATGAACATATGAATGAACATGCAAAGCATATGAAGAAACTATGAATAAACATGTAAGAACATGAATATACGAGATCTACATTAAAAATGATGCAAGAACATGAAGAAAAAGTTAGAAAACTTACCTATGTTGGCAAGAAATAAACATTGATCTCCTTGAGTGTTTGAATGCTTAATTAGGGAGGAAAATAATGTTTAAGAACTCTCAAAATCGGATTTAAGACTCTCAAACTCCTGATCCCCTAAACCAATGGAATGGAATGAGTTTATATAGTAAACTGATGGGAAGATCTGACGGCTGAGATCATCCGGGACAAGGTTGGCCGCTTGGCCATGATTGAAGACGGCGACAAGAGTGGCCGCGTGGCCAAGGTTGGGGCGCGGCAATGTTGGCCGCGTGGCCAAAGATGCGGGCTGGCTTGATTCTTAAGCTAGGGTTTCTGCATGGTTTTAAGGAAACCAAAAGTTACCTATTTTGATGGATTTTGTCATAAATGAGGTATTTCGGGAATCCGGGACAAGTCTTTGCAAATTTTCTAATTCCTATAAAGTCCTTGTATATTTGGGAAAGCCCTAATAAACTCATTTTCAGGTCGGGTACTAACACAAAGTCATGCTCCAAAACGTCTAGCTAGAATACTCACAAAAGGAGCTAGCTCATCCCATCCAAGGCCAATCTGGATGGGGAAAGAAGGACCAATGGGCGATACTATACTAGACTTGGCTTGTGACATTATAGTATTATCCATTGCCTGACTCGATACACAAATAACCAGCTGGACTTTCAAATGAAAGCTAAGTAATAAATATTAGCTTAATTAAACAACTCATGATTCCGAAGTAGGGAACCATTCCAATTAAATCACCACAAAGGTAAACCAATCCAAACAACACATCAAAGATGGCCCACATTCCCAAAACGATACTTAATCAAATTCCATAACATATTTATTCACAAAAGAACCAATTCCAATTAATAAAGTGTTCCACGATGTTAACTTAAGTTAATTTGAGTAAATAAACTTAAACTAGGGAAGCCACTTAGTTTTAAACAAGCAAAAAGGTAAATTTCCAGAACAGGGGGCTGGCGGGCGCTTGCAAGGGGGCAGGCGGGCGCTTATTTGACCAGAAGGTCTAGCCACAGGAAAAAGCTAGGTAGGCGGGCGCCTGGATCAACCCGGGCGGGCGCCTGGTCTGGTTCTGGGTCGGGAATCAGCAGCTGGGTTCTTCCATTTTCTTACCCATTTCACAAAATTCTCAAAATCAACCACAACCAAACTTCCCACCAGCATATTTATGGACCAAAACAACTTATATACTAGAAAGGGACCTAAGTAGCATCATCTATCAACCTAAACCAAGATTAAATCACAACATTCTCCAAAATCACAAAAGATGAACAAAATACAAATAAATTCCAAACTCAACCAAAATGACATAAATATGAACTAAAGCATTACATAAACTAAAGATGAACATTTTAGCATAAAAATGGGGAAAAGCAACTTACTCGGATTTCTCAAAGGTGACGGAACTCGAAATTTCTTAGCTTCCTACGATTCTATCGACGATCTAAACATGTTTCAAGTTATGAGAAATGAGAGATAATGAGGGAAAGATAGCTAGATTGAAGAGAGAAGGGAGAGAAGAAAACTTACCCAAACCAAGGAGAGAGAGAGAGAGAGTATGCTGGGAATGGGAGTTGGAGTGTGAGGGTGAAAGAGAGGGAGTAGGGAGATGATGAATTATTTTCAAAAACTTACACTTAGACCCCCTCCTCCACTAACTACACAAACTCTAATACTTCCTACTAACAACTAAGACCAAATAATACTACACTAGCACAAATGACCCAAATAAAACGCTATACATAATTTATTATGAAACATAAAATGCACACATAATTATCCAAATAAATAAATAATTCAAATAATTAATTAAGTCATAACTAAATAATTAAATATTTATTATTAGAAAATAGAGGCGGATTTTCGGGTCGCGACAGGATTTGTCTCCCATCTTCTATGTATATATATGTATATCCCCGACTGTACTCAATCCCTCCCCCTTAAACGTTTTCTTTTCTTAACACGTACAAAACCACTTTCAAAAAAACCAATCGGGAATCCACCTAAGCCGGTTCCCGACCGTGACTCAAATGAACATACCTAGACTAGGAAACACCCTTGTGTATAAATACATACTTTTCGAGTTAAGGCATAAAGACAACAATTTTTCAAGATAAGGCATAAAATGAAGCGTAGGCGGAAGCATGCTAGAGACCTTAAGGGCGATAGGAGTGCTGCTAATCACCTTCTCCTCTCGTAACTTAGCCCCCGAACCCACCTCAATTTCAAACAAAAGGTTTTATCTCTATTTTTCTTAATAAAATGAGGTGGCGACTCTCTGCTTTTCAAAAAACCATGTAGAGAAACCGCTATGAGAAATCGAGCGAATTCAAACCGTGTTTCGCACGGACCACATCATTAAAAGGTTCGCGTGCGGGCTCTCACAGTGGCGACTCTGCTGGGGATGTTTTCTAAGTGGGCTAAACTCAAAAAGTTTGCTTCCGCCATTACATTGTTTTCCTTGCCTTACACGTATACATATGCCTTAACGTTTGTTCGTTTTGTAGGTAATTTCTATTACTTATTCTTTGTGTGAATAAATAAAAATAAAATAAAAAATGTGCTTTTCTTTTTCTTCAAAAATGTCTTTTTTCCTAAAAAATTAGATACCACACAAACATCACATTTGCGAACTTATACCGTCGCCTGTTACCGTACAAACCTTTGGGGACTTGGAGCCCGAGGATGATGAGGATATCTTGCTCCCCTGAATTGATATCCACGGTTGCCTTTCCCGACTCGATGCCGCATCTCACTGCCGTGGTTGAGAGGTTAGGCCCCCATCCAATCAGCTATCTCAAAAGCCACGTCTGCGACTGTTTAAAAAAAATACACGTCCTTGACTTAATTAGCCGGTTCTTGCCTAAAGAAATTTTAAATCAATCATATTCACTTCTAAAAATCATAAAACGATTTCGAAAGTAGATATTCAAATGAAATAAATGGAATTGACTTAAAGTTTCCAAAGACTCTCACATAGAACGCAACGAGAGTGGTGGATTCCCGAAAGTGTATGGGCCCTTTGCTAGAGGTCTATGACGGCCGTAGGTATAGGTGAAATACATTGGTCTCATACTCGGGCGAAGGAATCCACTATTCCACGATTAAATCAAGACAAGGTGTCAAAATTAAGCATTGCGCTTATCCGGCTTTCTAGGATTCTTTGTGCGTTGCTTGCTTTTCAAATTTCAAAACAAAATCATTCTTTGCATTTTTTATTTTTTAAAGCATCATTATTTTGCACATAAAAGTCCGTCCCCATAAAAGCTAAAATTTTCTTTCCTTCAACCAATCTTTTAGAGGGAGAATCTCGTCTGTTCTCTAGCGCAGTATTCAAGGTCCGTTCCGTGCATCCCTTTGATTAAAGTCTACTCCGAGTCTCCCAATCAGTAATGGCAAACGAAGGACAGACATCAAAAAGTGTGACTAGGGGCTCGCCCAACTTCGAGTCGGAATATGCAATAGGGCAATGTTTAGAGAGGCAGTTAAGAGCCCAAACGGAGTACGTGATCAGTATCTTCCAAGAGCACCTAGAGGAGATAACGGGCCATGTATCGACATCCGTACAGATCCCAAACCAATTGGGGCTTGAAAATATTCAACCGCTAGTTGCCTCAAGCGCCCATACCGTGTTGTCCCCAATTCAGTCACAAGAAATGGCCTCGGTACCCGCATGTGCATCTTTTCACCAGGTACCAAATGCCTACCCAGATTCAGCCCAAAACGCCGTTCCAACTTTCACTTCCTTCACCGAAATGATCCAACACTTAGGGGTTGAAACGCACTTCTCACATCATAATTTGGGAAAAGGGAAAGATTCATTCGGAAATGATATTTATGCAACCGAGGTTGAACGTGATATGAGGCCTTTGCTCTTAAGATTTCGTGATCAGAATCTGCCTTCAGAAAATACTTCTCGAGACCAAGTGCTTATGCCATGGAAGATTAAAAGTGGTCTGAGAAAGCCCATTCGCCCTTATAGGCACTTTGACGACCTTAACACTCCAATGATTGTGGTCCTTAACAACCTCATGAACCAAGGCTTGTTGAAATCAATGGAAGGATATAAGCTGCCAGTCAAACTATGGGATCCTACTGCCTACTTCCTATATCACCAATCAAGTGGTCATGACACTGATAATTACTTCTTGCTTCGAGAAGCTATCCAGAGCCTTATCAATGAGGAGGTCATTGAGAGACCCACATCTGCAGCAGACAGGTTCTTTGATGATCTATGTGCACCAATGTCTCAAATCCTACGCGTTCAAGCTATCCAGAGCCTTATCAATGAGGAGGTCATTGAGAGACCCACATCTGCAGCAGACAGGTTCTTTGATGATCTATGTGCACCAATGTCTCAAATCCTACGCGTTCTGATTTTTCATGGACTCTTGAAACCTTTGGAGAAGTACCGATCTCCCCAGCCATTACCCAAAGGGTGGAACCCTCTTAAGTTCTGCCAATACCACCGATGGCCGGGACATTCTACTGACTCGTGATGGTCTCTTAAGAATGTAATACAGGATCTCATCGACAGCGGGGTTATTAAGAAATCCCAGACTTGACGTCAACCAAAGATGGTATCCTAGGGGCTCCTCGACCCCCGAGGAAAATGTTCCCCTTTTTGCTATGATGACCGCAGCCTACCGACATGAGGATCTATGACACTTTGTGTTAATGATAATTCAACGACCCGATGGGATAGTTTTCTTTTGCTGTGAATAGGGCACACCACCCAACTCTAATCCCCTTTTTCTTTCGGGCCCGTTCTAAAAAATGTGCTCACAATTCTTTTGTCTTCTAAATCAACTTGTGTGTCATCCTTTGTACTACTTTTTTATTTCTTGTTTGTCCTATTAATAAAAGTTTTCAGTCAATGGATTCGCCTTATTATTAAGTACTTCTTAATCGTGCGTCTTTTTAAAAATCACTTTATTAAGAGCTAAATATGAAAATGGACTAATCTTAGATTATGATTTATCGAGTTGAGAACTAAGTCCGCGAAGGAGATCAAAGAAGTCAACAAAGGCGATCGATGGATTCAACAAAGACGATCAATCAACCAAGACTCTGAAAGACGATTCAACGCAGATTTGAGGCGGCTAGTCAAAGGCCGAAAACCGAATTTTTTTGTTTCCGCAATTGCACACTTTTCTCTAAATAAATGTGTACATTGCAAAATTTTATTTTCCCTTCTTTTTCTCCTTTTTCTCTATTAAAAAAAATAAAAAATCACACGCTGGAGTTGAAAACCCGAGAGGGCGATTTCAGGCAAAAAACGGAGGCGCAAAAAAAAAATCTCTATATTTTGCTTTGTTCTTGTACTTTATCCTTTGTGCATATCATATACATTATCAAAATTATTTTCGACCCCTTTGAGCGAGCACCATCAACAACGACAATTGGTGACTCATGCTCTTAGCCGGCCTCTTACACTGAGAGGTTAGAGACCTAAAAGGTGAACGGCTTTCAAAGACTCTACACCGAAGGGGATCTTGACCTTTTGACCCTGGGCACACGCTATCAACGACGACAACTGGTGTCTTGGTTAGAACACTACATGCTATGCCAACCCCTTATACTGAGGGAGCTTGCGGTCAAAGGTCGCGCAGCTTCTAATTAGTCTCAAAAGGCGTAAAGACGATGATGAGGACCTCTCACCCACGAGGTCAACAGGCGACACTAACTATGACAACTATTCAAGGGTGTTCTCATCTCGAGCTGTCGCGGTCTAATTTATGTCCAAATGAATTACTTGCTTTTATAAAGTTGAAATTAATTAGATTGCAAAGATTCATTTGATTTTGAAATACTTGACCATTAACGTGAATTCTAATCTTGAGTCATTGACTTCAAAATTGTGAGCAATTTCCTCGAGTCTAGGGGTTTTCCCCTACCCTCATCGTTCCGTCATTTTTTTCTGCGCAAACACAATATTGGAAATCTCACGGGATTTTCCTTTGCTTCCCAAAATACTGGCCTCGTGCCTTCCCCTGCCAATTCCTGTAATCTGTCACAGCAAGGAGAGAAATGAATGAAAGTCCCCGATCTTTAAAGTCTCAAGTGAGTAGACACCCTCGAATGAATGAGCATAAATTTGGGGCTGCACATCATCAGTCTGGGGTTTGCTTCGGAAGAAAGAATCGAACTCACAATGGTCGAGCATGGTTCGTTCGGATTCACATATGTGTCCATTCAAAAGAAATTCCAGGTTTGGGACAACTCCTCAAAGCAGTTTGGTCCCCATCAAAACGATATCAATCTTGGGTATAACCTTTGGGTTACACAATGGTCTCCTCGATCTTCCATGGTCAAAGTTCCCGCTCCCGAGGGCGGGCCCACCGCTTGGCTAGGGCGGTGGAAGGACCCTAGGATGTCTAACTTGTTTTAGAGTCTCCACCTATGTTTTAGAGGAACATAAGAAAAACCTAATGTGTAGCCTAAGTTTGATTTACGAAAACAGAGATTCTTGTTTATGAGGTTCGGGGGTTAGGTTACGAGATGGGAAGTACTTAAACACCCACCTCGTCCAACTAACGTTGGTCTTGCTTGTTTAAAATCTACATAATCAAAATGTTCTTCCTATTCTTCGATGATGATAAAAGGGGTTAAAAGGGGGGGGGGGGTTAGAATGTAGGGAGATAACTCCTTGACTAACTTCAATGAAGTGAAGTAATCTTTGGTGTCATGTCCCAAAATGTTTGGGTGATTGCACTTTTGATGAAATAAAAAGAGAAGGAAAAAAGATAAAGTAGGGAAGAGGGAAGAGAATGGTCTTTTTTACCTATGCTTCAATGTGACTTCAAATATTTCTTGAGAAATTGCCTTTGAAATGCCTTGAATATTTTGTGTATAGTTTTCATTCTTCCAAAAAGAGAACCACTTTCCAATGGTGGAGAAGAGGGGTTTATATAGTTGTAAAACACAAGTTTTTGGTGCCAAAACTCAGTCACCAAGAAATCTTTCTCGGGCAAAAACATGTAAAATGAGCAAGGGAGAGATTCTTGGTCAGAAATCTGTAACTGACGCCCAGAGGCGCACTTCCCACCTTGGGTGTGGAAGGCGCGTGCTTCTGGCTCCTAAGGTCGGAGGCGCATGACTCAGAGATGGATTTTTTGACATAATGGACTGGAAAGTCAGCCCTGCTATTCAGTTTAGTCCCTGGACATAATGGGGTCAGTCAGGAACTTAACAGAACTAACAGAAACTGACAAAAAACACTTAAAAGAGGGAGAAACACAAAATAAACCGTGCAATCGGAGTGAGCGGTCCAAGGCGGGGTGTCTACAGAGCCCCTCGGCGGCATGGATTGTGAAGCAAAACGCGCCGACAAAAGAAAGACATCCGCCGAGGACATCACCAAGAAAAAGTAAAGACTTGATGAAAGCAGGAATTTGAAATTGCGAGAGATAGGGGTGCGCTCCCTGTGTGAGCGGCTTTTGTTGATAGAGGAGATGTATTGAATCCGTTAGTAAATCCGCTCAAATGAGTCCGTTAGTGAACCCTTGTTGACGAATCCGTTGGTGAATCCGTTTGATGAATCCTTTAGTGAATCTCTTGGATGAGTCCGCTGGTGAACCCTTATTGACGAATCCGTTGGTGAATCCGTTGATGAATCCATTGGTGAATCCCTTGAATGAGTCGTTGGTGAACCGTTGTTGACGAATCCGTTGTGAATCCGTTTGATGAATCCGTTAGTGAATCTCTTGGATGAGTCCGTTGGTGATGTCACGACCCGAAATATAGGCTCTATTTTATGAGTAATAAGTAATTATTATTTATTTATTTGCTTGTTTATTTATTTAAATTATTATTTATTTAAATTGTGCATTTTATGTGTTATAATAATTATGCCTAGCATTTAATTTGGGTCATTTGTGCTAGTGTAGAATTGTTGGGTCTTAATTGTTAGTAGGGAGTGTAAGTATTTGTTTGTAGTGTGGAGAGGGGGACCTAAGTGTAAGTTTTTGAATAATTTCCTTATTTCCCCTCACCTCCCTCACCTCCTCCCTCACTCATTCTTCATTTCCCAGCATCAAACCTCTCTCTCTCCTCCATGTTTGGTAAGTTTTCTCTCTACCTTCTCTCTTCATTTTCTTCATCTTCTTCTCATAATCTCTCATTTCTTAAAACATGAACCTTGTTTAGATCGTCGATAGGATCGCGTAGAACAAAAAAGAATTGAATTCCGTCAACTTTGAGATTTATCAAGTAAGTTGCTTTTCCCCCATTTTTATGCTAAAGTGTTCATTCATGTTTATATAATGCTTTAGTTGTTATATTGAGGTTTGGTTGAGTTTGGAATTGATTTGGAATTTATTTGGGTTTTGGTTAAAAATGGTGATTTATATGAATGTTGGGTTTGATTCTTGGTTTGGGGTCATTTATGGTGTTGTTGAGGTCCCTTTTTGCTAGATGTTGTTTGGGGATTAAGTTGGGAGAATTGATTGTGAGAAATTTGGTTTTGGGTAAGAAAGTGGAAGAACCCATTTGGTTCTTGCCGTTTTCCGGCGACCTGGGTGCGTGGGCGACCGCCCATGGGGGGGGTTGGGCGACCGCCCATGAAGTCAGTGGTTTTGGGCTTGGGTGTGGGTTTTGGGCGACCGCCCGGACTGGCTATGGGCGACCGCCCATACCAGCTGTCCTGAGTACCTTTGTTTCGAATTGTTTTGGTTCAAGCCCGATCTAGGCTCGAAGTATCACCCTAGTTGACTTAAGTTAATGTTGTGGGACACTTTAGTATTCGAGGGTGATCCCTTTGTGATCGATTGTGTTATGGATCGAGCTCCTCAATGGTGGGGATGTATAAGGGTTGTTATATCAAGATTTAGGACAAAAGGAGTGAAATTCGGGTGTATTTTGGGGTCTGGGCGACCGCCCACTTAGTTTTGGGCGACCTCCCACTAAAACAGCCTCATTTAGCTTGGCAACAGCGTTCCGGGCGACCGCCCACTCAATTCCGGGCGCCCGCCCACTTTTTCCAGAATTTAGGTCGATCTTCCGGAGGCCATAACTTCTTCGTCCGAACTCCGTTTTAGGCGTGTAAACTATCGTTTCGAAGCTCTCTTTAAGTAATACAAGATGGGATAGGTTTTTCAGTTAATTTAAGTTTTATACTTCAGGATTTTTGTTGGGTGTTTGAGGTTAAGAATTGGTTCGTTGATGAACGGATGTAAGACGTGAATTGGTGATGGGGTACCTACGGTGTTGATAGCTTTAAGGTGTATTTATTCGTCTTCCTATTGGAATTCTAGGTGTAATTATATGGAGCTAATAGTCCCAGTATATCTTATGAATAAACGTTTAGGGTCATTTGTAATAGTTATTGTGCCAATTGTGAGCGACCGTTTGGGTTGTGCTCTTTATGATTAACTTGTGGGTATCATCTTTGGAATGTATCTGGTATGGTTCTTCTTTATGGAATTATCGTGTTCTAATAATCATTGTTGTTGTGCTCTTTATGAGAAATTCTGTTATCGTTGTTGTTAAACTCTTCATGAGTAAACCGTTGCATCTTTATGGTGATTTAATTGGTGTGGTTCCCTACTTGGAACCCTAAGTTGTTTAATTAGCTAGTATTTATTACTTAGCATTTATTTGGAAGTCCAGCTGGTACTTTGTTAACATGATGTTTAGTGAGAGGATTATAATGGCTCCTGAACCAAGTCCTTTATAATGTTCTTCACTCGTTCCCGTTCCCTTCTACTGGCCATAGTTGGGATGATATTGAACTCCCTTTGGTGAGTATTATAGAGTTTGGGTAATGACTTCGTGTCATGTACCCCGTTCCCGTTATCGTTCATCGATTATTGGTTGTTGGTTGGTTCTGACCGGGGTCCTCTTCAGTTGTATGCTACCGAGGTTCTCTCCAGCTGGTTATGCTGCTATGGTCGATGGGTTATCGGGGATTGGTTATTGGATATTCGGTTCTGAACCGGCTTCTTTAGCTCTTGATGCTGTTTATTGTAGCTGCTCTTCGATGCGGTTCTGTTAATATTGATCAGATTGATTCACCCTTTTGGGAAACCTTGGTTCAGTATCCTTTGTTACTTGTTTATTACCGCTGCTATCTGTTAATTGTTATTTGCTATATGCTACGTGAGATTATTATTATTGGTTATTGCACATTAGCATGTCATGTAGTTGCATTAGTAACTTACTGAGATTTTATCTCACCCCGTTTATTTCCATCTTTGTTTTCCTTAACCCCCCCCCCAGGAGGAAAAGGATTAGGATTCGCGGATCGAGGAGGACGTCGAGAGGATTGAGATTTTGGGGCAGGTTGTTATGGATCGTTTACATTATTTTAAATGTATAACCTTTTGGGAAGTTTTACCATTACTGACGTCATTAAGAATTGTATATTTTATTTCTTTTGGGTATAAGCGGTGGAGCTTATGTTAGATGTACTTTCTTGATTTAAACTTGGAACTGTAAAAATTTGTGTTATCATCTTTGGTTTCAAAATGGAAATTTTAACTTCTATATTTCAGA
>JAOWBW010001669.1:255878-289496 GCA_026119855.1 Campanula takesimana | reverse complement strand
CACTTTGTGATGAACTATAACATGCTTGGAATGAATAAGAAATCTTTCCGAGTTGCATGATATGCTGAAAAACTGCAGAGATGAAGATAATGGAGAAAGGTTCTCCAATGCTCATGGTTCATAATGGAAAGGAGGCCAAATGCCAAAGGAAAGGTAAGCCAGACTTGTCAAACCTAAAAGAAATAATTATGGTTAAAATAATAACTCTAATTGATGCAATTTGGTAAAATGGCAATTGGATTGACCATTAGAATTGTAGTCAAAATTCTGGATAATCAATAAAAAGAATGGTAGTGGTACTACCACTTGGAAATTTTATGTTATAAATTAATCTTTCTAAATTTAATTATTGGGTATTGGATATCGCAATAATTAGTAAATTGAAAGACTGCTTAAAGTAAAGTTTGATCTATGAATGGTAATGATGCAATGGTTGCAACATTGTTCGTGGTTAACACTTGTAAAGTGACTTTACTTATGAAGTAGAAAATATTATTTTGTTATAAGATAATGAAGGATATTTATTTCTTATTTGGAATAAGAAAGGTATTTTATTTATTATGATTTACTTAATTGTGTTATCATATAAATAAATTTTATATCCTAAATCTTGAAGAACGAAATAATAACTGATGATTATAATATAAATAATCAAATTCTGTATGAATTATTGTTTTGATCAAATAAATAAGAAATGCATATCTAAAATTCCATGGAACGGAGTTTTAAGTCATATGATTTGGAATCATATGATTTATGCAAATCCTATTTACTTAGACCAAGACATCTTTTACTATGAATAGTAAAAGGCTAATATCTTACTTGACCTAATACATTTCGATGTATATGGTGCATTAAGTAGCTATGCTAAAAGAGAAGTTTGGTTATACTTGGTAAAAACTATTCAAAGATTCTGACTCGATCGTGATGATGAATAATTGAACCAAGATTTTGATAGTTATCATTAAGGTTGTGAAATAGTTTCACAATAAACTCCACTAAGAACACCATTTAGAAAGACGTGTCTACCTGGAGGTATTGAACCTTATTGGATATGGCTCATAAGATGATAAAGTCAAAAATTGATCTTCCATTATTTGTCCTGGGGTTATGTATTACAAACCGCTATAACTACACTAATTTGAGTTCCATCAAAAGAGGTTAAATGGTGAAAGAAAACTCGGTTTGTCTTTCATAAAGATTTAAGATGGTGAGACCTTTTGGAAAGGAGCTGTCTGGGACACACTCACATTCAAATCTAACAAATATATTTTCATGGGATATCCTAAGGAAACTTGAGGATATTATTTTACTCGTAAGAAACAAATGGTTTGTTGCTTATGATGGTACTTTTTTAGATAAATGGTTTATCTCTAAAGGAACCAGTGGGAGTAAAATATATCTCGGATGGTCTGAGACCTACAAAATATTATTTAACCTAAGATAGAAGTTGAACAAACTTTCACAATGTTTTGTGAAAAATCGTTCATAATATACAAGTACTTGCATACATGATATGGTACAATCTATAACAAGAAATATTGGATATTTCAAAATAGAAAGTATTAAGGTAAAGTTCATTGAGAATGGAGTATTTACCACTGTTGGGTATGCTTATCACTTAACCCTCCTACATTTGTTAGAATTGATTGATACCATCACCTATGAATATTTTTATGGACTTTAGGACCTCATGTAAAGAAGTTTATAACTTCAATTTTTAGCTAAATCCTTTTTATAGTATAGGCTTAGATTATAGGACTTGAAGCTTTAAAGATGGAAGATTTCCTAAGCAGGATTCGTTTCACTGCGCAGGATGTTCTCTGCGCAGGTCGCCACTGCGCATAGATATATTGCGCAGCCCTTGACCCTGCTCAGTTTTTAAGATCTTATTTCCTAAAACTCCAAAGAGATCTTTTTGTGACCAAGCATGGTGCGCATGCTGCTCATGCGCTGAATCCATGCGCGCCGGCAATGCGCATGCCTTTTGTGCGCGGACAACCTTGGTCAAGTTCCTCATCTCCTGATCTCACATTCTAAAAAGTTTAGAAAACACGTAGAAGATGCACGCTTATTAAAAAAGCTGAGGTGTGCACAAACGACAAAATAAGCACACTCAGCAAAACCATTGGTGGAGACACGCTTCAAAGAAATATCTCAAGTGAAGACAGCTGTCAACCTTCTAGAAGAAGCTTTTGAATTTGGTCTTCATGCTCAGTCTCCAACGGCTCTAAATCACCTGCGCACCAATCATATTGTGCCAGGTCATCATCTTTGATCAGAGCCCCAACGGCTATAAAGGACAGCTGCACGCCAATCATGTTGTGCCAGCTCATTGTCCTTGCTCAGAGCTCCAACGGCTATATTCAAGCTCTCAGCTACAAATAGCCTGCTCATCTTCATTTCCAAACTGCCTTTTGATTCAGCCCTTTTCATCGGCCCTTGATCATCATCTTTGATCAAGCTCCTCTTGTTGGCCATTATGCTTCAGAGCTCGAGTTTCATGCTTCACTGAGAAACTATGAAGATCTGAAGACTGCTGCATAGTATTTCCAGATTCTTTAGAACAGCCTTCAAGATCTTCAAACCTTCAAAACTCCTGCTCATATCACAAAGCCTATATCACCAGAATTCTTGGTGCTCTTCATCTTTCATATTCATAGAGCCCAGAATTTCTGTCACACACACACCTCTTGAAGCTTTGATCATGTTGATCTAACTTCTTGAGATACACCGGTTTAGTCTAGGATTTGTTCTTCATAGATAATAGATCTTGAGTTAGTATTGAGCTCAAATGTTGTAATTTGTAATACTCTCTCATATAATAAGATCTCCATTAGAAATCCAATACTAACCATCTTGGTAGAGGATGTAGATCTTTCTTCGATCGAACCTCTCCAAATAGCGTGTTCATTACTTATTGCATATTCCCTGCTTAATTTTTTATTAACTGCTTTGTTTGATCTTTCAGATTGCCACTTTTTGATGTCGTAATTGTTATTGCTCATTTGCCTTAGAATCCCTTTTTGCTCCACTCTTTAGCCTCATACTTAGCGCGTGCGTTTTTATCTCTGCGCAGTATATCCTGCGCAGAGCTGCTTTAAATTTTCCGCTGTGCATTTCACACTCTTGCTGCGCGCTATACTTAGCCAAAACAAGAGTTGTGCGCATCTGCCATTGAATTGCAAAAGGGTTTGAAAAGAATTTTAAAACGCTATTCACCCCCCCTCTAGCGATTTTCACACCCTTGTGGCCCTTTAGGGACCAACAAGTGGTATCAGAGAAAACACCTTCATAAAACATGTTTCTGTTTTTCAAGCTTAACAGCTTGGGTGCCGATTCAATATGGCTTCAAATCTAGGGCAATGGCCAACTTTTCACATATTCCTGCGCCTGCTCAAACCTCATATCAAATTCAGAAAGCTCTCCAAACCTGGTGGATCCTCAAGCAAAGATCCGTATTCTCTTTCATAGAGACTCAAAGAAAGATGACTTGGTTTACTGCAGAAAGCCAAGACATTACGCTTCAATGCCTCCTTCAAAACTTGAGTACAAGGAAAAGCAACCCTGCGCACAAAGCATCAAAGCAGTACAGAATGGTTGCTGAGGAGAACTGCACAGAAAAGGAGCTAAAGACTCGGAGACTTGACACTGAAGACAACGATGCTGATTCTGAGGATGGACTACTCTGCTTAATGGCAAATGCTGACTGATTCAAAAGTTATTTTTGAAATGGAACCTGAGCGTGCGCCAAGGACAATCAAATAAAGATCCCTTCACTCCAGTGGAAACGGGACACTTTCACCAAGCAGACAGAATGACAAGCACCTATCTGCCAGAGCCAACTTGACAGAAGCTGCGTCATCACCAACTCCGCAGCCGCGCAAGGAATCTCTCAAAGTGTGCTGATCTTAAAAGATAACCCTGCTGTAGAGCGCAAGTTAATGTTTCAACAAGCAGGAAAGATCTACTTCACTGCGCTCTCTCAAGCTCAGTTGCTATCGACAGTGGATTCTAGACACTACTAGAGATGTCAACACTCTTAAAGGTGCGCACGAAGGAAGAGACCACTCAGTAATATATGGTGACAACAACAAAGGGCACATAATTGGATTTGGACTAATCATAAAAGATTAAGCCTCAAGCAACCTGCTTTCCATATCACAATTATGAGATAAAGGTCTGGAATGCCATATCACTTCAACGCAATGTTACATCAAAAATGGCGTTTCTGGACTAACTTTGCACACAAGGACTCGTAAGACCAATTTCTAATCTATTTGATCTTACCGCTATAATTTCTATTTACTAATCCTTGTTTTGTAGCAATGAACCTAAGTGAATGCAGCTAGCAATGGTATAAGCACCATGCCAGCTTAGTAAGCAACCTGAGCAGTTTTTCCTCCAGCAAGATTGCTCCGATGTCAAAACGCTTACATCCGCTTCACCTCATATGTTTGGACCACTCACTACCGCGAAGCTTTGGACCAACCTGTGGTATCTCTAATGATATCCTGGCTGCTCTCTTTCTAAATCTCCAAACATAGAAGACGTCAATAGAGTTCGACACTTCAATGGAACAGAATTTATGAACAACGATGTCACTCAATATTGTGAGAACCAACAAGAACCAACAAATGGTATTCTTCACAATTTCTCAGCTGCTGGAGTTCTGCAACAAAATGGCATTGTGGAAAGAGTCACTCGTTGATTGAGGATGGATAAACAATGATAGTAGAAGCAGTACTTCTAAATGTATTTCTGGAAAAAGGCTGTCATCGGTACATGTTTTACTCAGGAATAGATCCCTCATCAACAAAGCCTACATCTATACTCCATACGATCTATGGAGAAAGAGAAAACGTCCAACATTGCTTTCTTCAAGTTCTTTGGCTGCAAACGCTATAGAGGTAAATTCGACGCCAAAACAGATGAAGGTATTCTCGTTGGGTATGCCAATCATTCTATAAGCTTTTCATGATCTTAATAAGATAAATCTCTAGTCATTTTAGTATCTGTACATGCTACATTTTGATAAGCATTCTCTCCTTGAGCCACATTTGGCTCCCAATGATTCTGATGAGACTGCTGAGCTTTTTAGACAGGTGCGCAGTAATTCTATTCCTGCGCAGGACATAGATCAAGCAGATTCAGAATCAGTCCATCTCATGCGCATACTATAAATGTTGCGCCTGAAGTTGCAACTCCTGATGCGCAAACACCTCCTTCTGCGCATGATGTTTCTCCACTTCAACAAATCACCTTTGATGATCGTGATGCTGAAGCAAATAAAATTCCCATTGATCTTCGTATTCCTATCATCACAATATAGGGATTCGCACATCGAGAGCATCAAACTTTGCGGTGTAGCATTCGTTTATCTCTCATGTCGAATCAAAGAAGATTGATAGAGTGCTCCATGTTTTAAGATGGATCGATGCTATGCAAGAAGTGCAAGAAAAGCTCATCCAATATTTAGCGCTTCAATGGGTGTTCGGAAACAAGATGGACAAGAATGGAAGCATCATAGAATCAAAGCAAGAAAGCCTTGTATGGTCTTAAGCAAACTCCAAGAGCATGGTACAATACGCTATCAAAATTCTTACTAGAAAAAGGCTTCAAGCGCGGTAAAATCGATATAACTCTTTTTATTACCAAGAATAATGATCATTCTTTACTTGTTCAAATTTTTGTCGATGATATTATATTTGGTTCTACTAATGAGTCTCTTTGTAAGCGCTTTGAAAAGCAAATGAAAAGCAAGTTTGAGATGAGCATGATGGGAGAAATCACTTTCTTCCTCGGGCTTCAAATCAAGCAATTGAATGATAGCATCTTCGCAAATCAAGTCTAGTACACTGGGAACTTAATCAAGAAATTTGGACTTGAATGCTAAAGCATACGACACTCCAATGGCCACAAGTAACTAATTTAACAGTCTTAAAAGGTAAAGTTGATCAGACTATATCTAGGTATGATTAACTCTCCTTTATCTTCCGCTAGCTGGCCAAGATATTATGTTGATCGGATATGTGCGCACTATCACTCTAATTCTTCTAAAGCACACATAACTGCTGTAAAAAGTATTAGATATATTTTTTAGCTCTGTTAACCTTGGACTTTGGTACACCAAAGATTCGAACTTTAAACTTGTAGGTTATTCAGATGCGGACTACGCAGCGTGCACAATTGACAGGAAGATCATAAGTGGAACTGGTCATTTCCTTGGAAATCGACATAGCATGGGCAAGCAAGAGACAAGCTGCTGTGTCCATCTCCACTACTGAAGCAGAATATATTGCTGGTGAAAGCTGCTGCTGCCAAATCTTATGGATGAAGCAACAACCTGTGGACTATGGGATTCATGATGAGAATTATCCCACTCTCTGCGATAATATGTCCACCATAGCAGTTTTTTTTTCAATCCTGCCAAGCACTATTATCAAGTTCATCAACATCTAATAATCATCTCTTCAAGAATTAACAAGTGATCTCTTGAAAGGAGAAATGGGTATGCTTAATCTTAGCTAACTTGTCCATATGATTTATTGATACTAATGTATTTGCTTGATAAGTGTGCAAAATAGGTTAAGTTTCATGCGCCCTGTGCAACACCTGCGCAAACAACAGTCTGCGCATGAAACAACAGTTCTGAGATTTACAGAATCTCTGCGCTATCAATGCGCTGCGCATAACTATCCTTGCGTAAATCATCATGGACCGCAGGTAAGTGTTCCATTCATTAGATTTTTCACATAGGTCATTGACTAAAAAGTCAACGCTGAGTCACAAGGGTACTTGTGTAATTCATATTTTCCCGCGCTTTTAATTTTTGAACTTTCTTGGGAAATTACCTTTTTACCCTTGCGCATGTCCCATTGTCATCAATGCAAACTGCGATTGTGACAGCGCCTGCTTTCGTATGTCTGCTCACCATTTAATGAGGAAGGTGATACGACAGCCGTCAGCCTCTTTTCGCTGACACACGCGCGCGCAAAGACTGCGCACGCGCATTCCCCATTCGGCCACGTCACCCTGCTAACGTGCGCCCGTCCTTTCACTGACTCACCATTTATGAGGAAGTCGACTTGACAGTGACCGGCATAGAACTTCACGCACACGCGCGCATAGGCCTGCGCACGCGCGTTCCCTTTTGTGACACGTGGTATTGCTATCCTGCGCCACTGCACATTTTCTCAACTTTTATTAGCTATCGTGCGTCGAACATCTCCTTCCCTACTTAAACCGTTTCTCTCTCTACTTCTCTCTTCCCTCTAAATTTTCTCACTCCCTTTCTAACCTCTGCTCTAAACCCTCATCTCTCATTTCCTATTCGTTATCTTCAACCTCAACCTTCCTTCTTTCTAAACCATTTCAATGGCTCCTAAGAAAATCAAAACTCAACCAGAAATCATCATCTCCGACTCTTCTTCGCACTCCAATCCTGAGAACTCTCATGAAGAAGAAGTAGAACGATAATCAAGGCATCCCACCGTCAAAGACATGGTATGTTTCACTATAACTTCTTATTTTTTCCGCCATTGTTGTTCTTGGAAGTCTCAAGACTCCCTTTTTCGATTTCTCTCTTTTCTGTTAATCTTATTTGAAATCGTTTGGTGTTTTGGGTTCGTCTCTCTCTGATCTACTCCTTCATGTAGTTTATTTCATGATCAATGGTCGTTACATATGTTTTTCGTCAATTTCTGAGCTTCGTAACTTCCTTAGCAGTCGAACCGTTTTTCTGAATTTCGGGGTTTGTTTTAACGTCGTTGACCATATTTTTTACATGGTTGACTTCGTCCTATTCACGCCGTCAGTTCGATGTATTTTTTGTTGAATTTTGTCAACTTTTGTTTTTCTGTGTTCTTGGGTGTTCATGTTCTTAAATATTTTTTATAATTTTATTTAGTCTATTTTTCACCCCCCCATCTTTGTGCTCTGCGCACAGTTTCCTGCGCATAGCTTTCTGCGCATATAGGTGTATCTATTTCCCTGCGCACACTTCTTTACTATATTTATTTTCTGTGCGCACGATCCCTCTGCGTATGCATTCTTATTTCATGCGCACCCTCTTCCTATTTTCTGCGCATAATTTTGTTTATCATGGAACTTGTGCCAAGGTATATCTGCATTCCTTGCATTTGCGCACAGTTCCATAAGCAATAGGCTGTCTAATTCTATCTATTGTTTTACGCAGGGACACGTTTACTTCATTCTGGGTTGGGAACTTATTCAGGCAGATCTCTCTTTAGATGCGATTGGTCGTCATCTGCTTCATCTTCTCAGCACCTCCGGCATTCTTCCATTATTCACTCTTGAGCAATCCTTCATAGTGCCTGCGCTGTTAGATGAATTCTTCAAGACAGTAAGAGTTGTTCCTGCACAACTTGAAGGCAAGGCAACTGAAATGATCATGGCCACCGTTCAGCGCTGTGATATAATGGTTCACCCCAATCACATTCGCAGCCTCCTAAACTTCAATGTTGATAGTTCTTCAGTCAACTATGATGAGGCTCATCAAAATGCGCTTGCACAGAAGCTCATTGGCGTTTCTTCCCTCAACAAGAAATGGCCAATGTATAATAGAAAGGAATTTGGTGAGGTGATGTATCACCTGTGCACCCTAATTGGAGACTCCCTAAACTGCAAGAATGAAAATAATGGACATTTCATCTCTAAGCAGTGGGAATACTGCGCAGCCATCTTCAACGAAGATCAACTAGACTGGCCGCAGATAATATTCAATGAGATTGTGAAGGGGATGACAAGCTATGAGAAGAAGCTGAACGCAGGGAAGACCAAGTACCGAACTCACTGCAGACTGCTAACCAAACTCCTATTGACTTATGGTGAATTGGCCACCTATGTTGAAGAAAAGTCAATCAAGAAGCAGTCTTGCGACGCAAAGTACTATTCTAGAGTACACCTTCAGAATTTGTGCAGTGAGATAGGCAACGCCGATTACTATGAAATCTGGCTGTCTGATGCAGCTCCCAACAAGGAACCCTGGATAGGCCCAATTCCTGTGGTCAAATCCAAGAAGAGTGCAGGAAGATCTTCAACGGATGCTGCGCAAGAGACCGCAGAAGAAGCGTACAATCGCAAGGGAAAGGGCATTGCTCCGCCCAGTAGCAAAAAGCTCAAGGATATTCCTTTGGTTCAATCCACCAAAGGGATTTCTATCAAAGAAGCAGATCCTACCAGCATTCCAGCGCCTGCTCCCTCAAAGCCAACCACTACGAAGCGCAAGGCTGCTTTCCGTGGTGATTCAGATGATGATGCTGTTGAGGGGGAGCAAATGCACAAAACCTCTCAAGAAGCCATCCCCAGTGCTGATATCGCACATACCTCTTCTCGTCTCAAGCAGAAGGTGCGCAGCAGTGCCAAAGGATTGAAGAAGCGCCGCACTAGTTCCGCAGCCACCGACAGTAGTGATTCTTCTCCAGTTCAATCTCCATCTTCAGCCCCTGAGACTCCTACCTCTTCAGCTGAGCTGCGCCCGATCGTGCAGAGCTTGCATTCTGTTCAAGCGAATCAAGTCGCTACGCAGCTGCAGCTTAATCAACTCCTTACTGCTCAAACTGCTTTATTATATCGTCTTGATATGCAGCGTTTGGAGATTGATACCATTAAGGGGGAGAAAGCTGCCAAAGAAGCAAAGGAAAGCATGGAGAGTGCTAAAGCAAAGGCAAGTCCATCTGAGCCTGCACAAGAAAAAGTTCCTATCACTTTGGAACATCTTATCCTGGACTCCCTGAAATCCATCAGCGCTCAGCTTGAAAATGTCAGCGCACAACTCAAAAATGTGTGCACCTTTGGAGCGCTTGATGGTGGACTCAGGGACATTCTGAAAAAGCTCAAGAAAACCCTTGCAGATGGGTTACATAGAGGATTTGATGACCTTCAAGTTCAGATGGTGGCTCAGATAGAGAAGATTGAACAAGGAGGCTCTACGCATAATATTGAAGATGTGCGTCGATGCATTGCTAAGTCCATGACAGATTTTTCCGTGGCGTTCAACGACAAATTTGACTACGCAATGTTAGACATTCAAGCAAGCGTCAACACTCAGCGCCTCCATACCGATTCAAGATTAGAAGCTACGCAAACTGCCATCCTGACGGACAGCAGAGCAAGGTTCAGAGAGCTAGTGGATGACAACGCTGATATGCGCAGAGGAATGAACACTTATGTTGGAAAAGCTGTGGAGTTCCATGACAAATTTCAAAATTTAAAGGTGGAACTCATGAACAAATTCAACGGTCTTCAGAATGAGATGCGCGAAGCCCTGCAACGGATCAACTTAGATTAGATTTCCTCTGTAAATATTTTGTTATTTTTTTGGAACCTTTTTGATTCTCGTTTCGCAGTATGTTTTCTTTTATGCGCTTTTATTTAGTGCGCTTCTGTTTTTGTGCGCACCCCTTTTGATTTCCTCTTTAAAACTTGTAATCTATAACAGTCAATCCTTCAAAGTTTTAATGAGAAGAATGCATCATGAAGCTTTCACAAAAACCTTGTTCAATTCAAATCATTCGTTTGTGGAACATTGAATGCATCATTACTTAAACTCATGCGCATAATCTTAACTGCTCGTCTTCTACGCATGATGTTTAAACATTCAGTTTAAACGCATACTTAAAACTTCATCTCACATTATTTGTATGCTCTGAATGACATTTCTATCTTTCCTATCTTGTAAGTTTTTAATCTTTTGGATAGATTAGAAATCTATAGCACTGGCTAGTGTGTGCATTGACTTGAGGCATGATTTACCATTCTCATTCTTATGGACATGTTATTATCAAGTACAATGAATTGCCTTTGCTATAGTAGGTAATGGCATCAATCATTTAGGGGGAGATTGTTGGGTATGCTTATCACTTAACCCTCCTACATTTGTTAGAATTGATTGATACCATCACCTATGAATATTTTTATGGACTTTAGGACCTCATGTAAAGAAGTTTATAACTTAAATTTTTAGCTAAATCCTTTTTATAGTATAGGCTTAGATTATAGGACTTGAAGCTTTAAAGATGGAAGATTTCCTAAGCAGGATTCGTTTCACTGCGCAGGATGTTCTCTGCGCAGGTCGCCACTGCGCATAGATATATTGCGCAGCCCTTGACCCTGCTCAGTTTTTAAGATCTTATTTCCTAAAACTCCAAAGAGATCTTTTTGTGACCAAGCATGGTGCGCATGCTGCTCATGCGCTGAATACATGCGCGCCGGCAATGCGCATGCCTTTTGTGCGCGGACAACCTTGGTCAAGTTCCTCATCTCCTGATCTCACATTCTAAAAAGTTTGGAAAACACTTAGAAGATGCACGCTTATTAAAAAAGCTGAGGTGTGCACAAACGACAAAATAAGCACACTCAGCAAAACTATTGGTGGAGACACGCTTCAAAGAAATATCTCAAGTGAAGACAGCTGTCAACCTTCTAAAAGAAGCTTTTGAATTTGGTCTTCATGCTCAGTCTCCAACGGCTCTAAATCACCTGCGCACCAATCATATTGTGCCAGGTCATCATCTTTGATCAGAGCCCCAACGGCTATAAAGGACAGCTGCGCGCCAATCATGTTGTGCCAGCTCATTGTCCTTGCTCAGAGCTCCAACGGCTATATTCAAGCTCTCAGCTACAAATAGCCTGCTCATCTTCATTTCCAAACTGCCTTTTGATTCAGCCCTTTTCATCGGCCCTTGATCATCATCTTTGATCAAGCTCCTCTTGTTGGCCATTATGCTTCAGAGCTCGAGTTTCATGCTTCACTGAGAAACTATGAAGATCTGAAGACTGTTGCATAGTATTTCCAGATTCTTTAGAACAGCCTTCAAGATCTTCAAACCTTCAAAACTCCTGCTCATATCACAAAGCCTATATCACCAGAATTCTTGGTGCTCTTCATCTTTCATATTCATAGAGCCCAGAATTTCTGTCACACACACACCTCTTGAAGCTTTGATCATGTTGATCTAATTTCTTGAGATACACCGGTTTAGTCTAGGATTTGTTCTTCATAGATAATAGATCTTGAGTTAGTATGGAGCTCAAATGTTGTAATTTGTAATACTCTCTCATATAATAAGATCTCCATTAGAAATCCAAGACTAACCATCTTGGTAGAGGATGTAGATCTTTCTTCGATCGAACCTCTCCAAATAGCGTGTTCATTACTTATTGCATATTCCCTGCTTAATTTTTTATTAACTGCTTTGTTTGATCTTTCAGATTGCCACTTTTTGATGTCGTAATTGTTATTGCTCATTTGCCTTAGAATCCCTTTTTACGCCACTCTTTAGCCTCATACTTAGCGCGTGCGTTTTTATCTCTGCGCAGTATATCCTGCGCAGAGCTGCTTTAAATTTTCCGCTGTGCATTTCACACTCTTGCTGCGCGCTATACTTAGCCAAAACAAGAGTTGTGCGCATCTGCCATTGAATTGCAAAAGGGTTTGAAAAGAATTTTAAAACGCTATTCACCCCCCCCCCCTCTAGCGATTTTCACACCCTTGTTGCCCCTTTAGGGACCAACAACCACCTATCAAAGATGCAATGTCCGCTCCACACTTAGATTAATGACTTGGAGTCATAAAATCTAAAAGGCAATCCATGTATAATAATCAAGTTTGGAACTTGATCATTCTAACCTAAGGTGTAAAACCCAAAGGAGAGGAATGAGTTTTCTTGGAAAAAATTTACATGGGTAGCAAGGAACTTACTAGAATTCTCATAGTCTTATCTTCATATTTGGAATATGAAATTTGACAAAAGGATGTCAAAACAGCGTTCCTTAACGGGAACTCACTTTAGGATGTATTGGATACAACCTAAAAGTTTTGATAGTCAAAGAAAATTCTAATAAAGTATGTAAGTTGCGGAAATCCATTGGATGGATTGAAGCAAGCTTTTAGGAGTGGGAATCTCCGTTTTGATGAATCAAAGAGTTTTGTTTTATCAAGAACGAAGATGAACCTTGTATACACAAGAAGATTAGTGGGAGCATAGTGCTATTCCTTATTTTATATGTGGATGACATATTGCTTATTGGAAACGACATTCCTACACGTCAGTCTGAAAAGACTTTGTTTAGAAAGTGCTTCGCAATGAAAGATATGGGTGAAACCGCATATGTCCTTGGCATCAAGGAAGCTAATTGGTTAAGCCAAAGTACATACATTCACAAGGTCATTAGAAGATTCCGCAAGGAAAATTCTAAGAGAGGACAGTTGTTAGTGTTACATAGAGTTTCTCTATGCAAAGACTCAAATGTCCTAAGACAAAAGATGAGCACGAGAGAATGAGTAAGATGCCATTTTCTTCGGCAAATGGATCCACCATGCCATGATAAGTACTAAACCGGATATATCTAAATGCTTGGAGCATGACGAGTAGATATCAATCCGACACCAGTGAGATTCACTGGGTGGCTGTAAAAGCGATTCTTAAGAACTTTTGAAGGACTAAAGATTCGTTTATGAGCTATAGAGGTATGGAAGATGATCTTGGATGCATGCTTCCAAACCGACAAAGATAATAGAAAATCGCAATCGGATTTTTTGCATGTGTCGAATAGTGGAGCTGTAATTTGGAATGGTTCCAAGCAAAGTACAGTCATTAATTCTATAACTAAATCTAAGTATATTGCCGCATTGGATGCTGCAAAGGAAAACTGTTTGGATTAAGAAGTTCATTGGTGAACTTGAGATGGTTCCTAGTATTGCTAAAACCAATAGACCATGTTAGTAATAATAGTGGTGCTATTGATCAAGCAAAGGAACCAAGGGCACATCCTAAATCCAATCACATACTTAGGCGTTTTCTTATCGTTCGAGAAATTGTTGATAAGGGAGACATAAATATATGCAAAGTACCAACTAATGATAACGTTGCAGATACGCTAACAAAGGGACTTCCACAAGCTAACCATGATGGTCATGTTAGGTCCATGGGTATTGGATACCTAGAGATTGGGCCTAGGGCAAGTGGGAGATTGTTGGTGTTATTGCCCTAGGCACGTTTGTTAAACGTTGTATAAGTTATCATTTTATTCATGATGATAAAGAGATGTTAAGATTATTATTGTTTCTCATGTTTGCTTACAATAATCTCCATCCCTAGAGCTTGTTAAGCACTAGTATAAAGGCTAAATGATCATGGGATGATCATGTTAGATTTATGGGTACTTGTTTGGAACAAGGTACTGGACATGACCCACGATATGAGATTTATGTCATGGTCAATGTCATATATAAATCTCATATTAGTTATGTCATTTGAATCCTTAGACATGAAGTTATTATAGTCTTCCACTTGATGAAGATTATGTTTGACATATTCAAACGCTACCTTTAACCAGGTAGTTATAAAGGGTATGATTGGCATAATCGGATTCACGTAGGGAAGAATAATAAGCTAAATGGATTTGTCCCTCTTCGGAGAGATGTCAAGCTTGGGCCCCTCGTAGGAATGATGTTGATGAAATGTTTGGCCAAACTCAAGTGAATTGATTGGATCGATGTCATTTGGATTATCAACATATTCGGGATCGAGAAAAGTGTTGAACAATGCAAGTTGACTTGTTGACCATGACTTGTGTTCAAAGACATCGTAGACAAAGGGATTATGACATGTTCTAAAAGGAATGCGAACTTGTATCTAGTTACACTATTTGGGTAGGTATGACGGTTTGCTAGAACCTAATCATATCTTATGGTTTCATGTTTGAACCCATTGCCAACTTAGTGTAATCCTAGAGGGTCACTTACACGCCCCAAGTCCCGGGATCCCCTAATAGAACCTCGAACCTGGTGCGCGTACCTAACAAGAAACAAGAAACTAACGGGAAACAGGAACAATACCTGTTAAAAACAAAACTGACATGATATGTATACTCAAGAGTAGGGAGCTAAGATAGCTCACACGAGTTCTAGACCAAGAAAATTAAAACCAAACAAGGTTACATACAGCGGAAGACATGCCTAGCAAATAAGCTGGCATCAAGAACTGTCTAGGGACAACAAATACTACCCCAATACAAGCTCAGAGTTATCAACTCATACAAGATCGTCCTTACCAAAATATAAAAGGACACTAACTTCGAACAAGAATATCCTGCTGAGTAAGTTCCCAGCTAAGTCGAGCCTCACTGCGTACTATCCCCTGCTTTCCTGGGGGGGGGAAATTAAACAAATAAAGGGTGAGATAAATCTCAGTAAGCTATTAACATGCAACTACATGACATGATATCACGAAATTCCAGTAGATACTCAAGTAATCATATATCAAGTATCATCAAGTAACAAGTATAGGAGAGGCTAAGCCAACTCAACAAGTAATCAAGCTCGAGAAATGATCAGGTAACAAGTAGTCAAGTAGTGTGAGAGGCTAGACCAGCTCACCAAGATGCACATAGGCCTATCACGCATTTGTACCTGAATCCTTCCTTATTCCTCCCAAGAATACCATTTGTTGTCGATGCTTTTCTAGCTGAGGACAACCAAGAACAAGAACAAGAAACTGCTGTGTAGTATATAAGAAGACCTGGTAACCAGTGTCATCCACAAGAACAAGATCCACGTGGTGTTCAAGACAAGAGTTAGCATTCACTTAGGTCAGGCTTATTGCTCCAACAAAGGAAGCTATGCCCTTACTATGGCCGGTAGTAAGGGGTCAAGCGGAAATACATAGGGACCCGATTGTCACTTAAACCCCAGCTCTCGCGACAAGCGTGAACCTATATATTTTCGAACAAGCAAGGAGAACCAGCTGGACTCACCAAGAATGCACAAGTAGATGTTTACTTGAACTACGAGAATAGAACTAAGTCCCATAATAGTGGACCAGTCTTTATGCACCATGTAATCATGTATCATGTGCTCACGAGAATATGCACCATGTAGTCATGTATCATGTGCTCACGAGAATATGCACCATGTAGTCATGTATCATGTGCTCACGAGAATATAAGTACACGTACTCAATTATTGCGAATACCAATCAAGTTCAACTATGGCACGTAAGTGTCCATATAACACGATCAATCCAAGTTAGGGTCTATTAATAACAGACCTCAATCACGTAGTAGGGTATATCATTTAGTCACATGCCAAGTTTGCACGTACATATTTATGTCACGTTTAACACATTAAGGTGTCTATCACAATACCCTTACTATCAAGTAGAGCCCAATACCTTAGACTCTAAACACGTAATAGAATAGGTCACATCATACCTAGTCACAGTCATATCTCACGTATATGTATCGTTAATAATCGAATACATTTTCTAACACATATTGTGTTCTGTAGTTACTCTTATTAACTTAAATCGTAGTATTCACGATTATATGAATGATCTTCATATTACACTAGTCCTTATTTTCTTTAGGAACTCATTTCAAGACAAGATATCAAGTTCAGGTATACAGTAGGGTTAATCATTCTCTAACTAGTTTCATAACCCAATTCTTTGGTTATTCATGTCATGAATCAAATAATCAAGAAGCTACATTCTATCAAGTAGCTACATGCAAGATTTTCATATACACATCAAGAATCTTTCAAGTTTATTACCATACTCATGTAATGGTTTCAAGACATTCAAGACATTCAAGACAATCAAGACATTAAAGACTTTTACAAGATTTTATCATCTTGTATCCAAGTTCTCAATCCATTTTCTTGGATGGTTAAACATGTACAAGAGTTAATTAACTTATACTTAAGTTATCAATCTAACTCTTTGGTTATTTAAGACAAGTACAAGATTTACTCATCTTATATTCACGTTTTAATTAAGAAGATGAGCTATACATCTCCCAATCAAGTTCACGATCCTATTCCTAGGATATTCAAGTTCAAGACATCAGTTGGTGCCCCTAAGGTACACAAACATTAGCTACGAGAGGGGAAACTAATCCAAGATTCGTGGACTAGCTCAACGGGAAACAAGCTTCAAGTAATCAAGAAGTCACATTGTTATCAAGCAACTATGTGCGGCGATGTTTGCACATACAAGTCAAGAATATTTCTTATTCACGTTAATGCTTGTTCTGAGCACTTTCGAGTTTACACCTTACCCATATATTGGTGTCAAGGCATATACAAGATTTATTAATCTTATATTCATGTTTTAATCCCTTTTCTTTGGATGTTCAAGTCATGTACAAGATTTTATTGTCTTATACTTAATCTTTGGACATTCAATCATGTATAAGAGTTATACACTTTACTCTTACCAATTCTAAATCCTATTCTTAGGATGTTCACGTTCAAAACATTGTTTTATACCCCTAAGGTACACAAGACGTTGATTTCCATACACATAAGAGCATTCATACTCTTATACTCAAGTTCAATGTCCTAAAACACCTATCTAAGTTCTCTAGACAATCACTTTAAAACCTCATTAATTTATTCTTTGAATAGCCCTCTGAGTCTAGGTTATTCAGATTCTTTCGGATCTTGATTCCGACTTTCCTATAGAAAGTTATGGAGGAAACAATTCAAGAAGGAAAAATCATAATTTCCACTTGGCACGACCGCGAGTGCAAAAATGGCACGACCGTGCTATCAAGGTCGAGAGGTTTTCACACAAAACTCATTTTCGGCACGACCGTGCCCATAAAAAGCGCACGACCGTGCTAACACTGTCGAGGAAATTTGCCTAAAGGTGATATTTTGCACGACCGGGCCAAATAAAGGCGCACGACCGTGCGGTACAAATTTTGGCCCTTTTCCCCTGAATTCAAGTTTCATTAATTCTCCGTCCTACACGTAGGAGTAACATTTAACTAACACTCCTAACATTCTCAGGAGTATACTAACAAGTTTAGAACTCCTATTTCAAGCCCAATTCATTTCTTTTACCGTCCCATAAATAATAGGACAATTTCCTTTTATTCCTATTTAATATTTCACCGTCCCCAAAAGTATAAGTACAATTTTCTAATATACTACTATACCCATTTAGAGATACTTCCATTCATTTCCCCGTACCACAATTAATGGTACAATTTTTCTAATAATATTTAAATCCAGTTACTATTTTACCGTCTCACGAATAGGAGTATATTTTCCTACTAACCTTTAACACACCCAGGAGGTTAACCAAGTTTAAACACTTTTTAAGTTTCTTTCATTCATACGCAGTATGTTTATACTCCCTTCGTCCCAAAATTACAAGTATCACAAAAATTGCTCAAAACACAATTTTAACAAGAACAAGTAGCGGGAATAACATATATGCATGTTATTACAAGTAAGGGGGAGTCAATAACTTACCTAGTCAAAAATCAAGTTGACCCAAATAAATTTCTGATCGGTCTGGAACGCTCTATTCAACGCCACGAATATTTATCCGGGACCGGAATCACGAACAGAGGAATAATTAAGCTCGAGGAGTCGAGAATAGGGTAAAACTGAACTCCCTTTTATGAAACAGAGAGAACGATCGAGAGAAATGGGGAATTATCTTTCCCAGAGAAAGAAGGAAGGATATTTATCCTTAAGACTTTTCAAGAATTACAACTAGGCCCCTCAAGTTCTAACTTTGACAAAAAGGCCCCTAAACTTTCAGCTTTGACATTTAACCACCTTAATTTTCTAAAGTAATTAAATAATTAACTCAAATAAAATAGCATATGAATATGCTAGTCAAGAATTTAACAAGCACGTTAAATATTTAACAAGAATAAAGATGGGCGTTACAGTCACACACAAAAGAACGAATTTACAAAAGGGCTAAAATTGGAATTGCGTAAAAGAGCGAAAAATCGAATTTAAGAAAAACAGGAAATTGGTTCCAGCAGACAAAGGACCCGACCGGGCAACTTCCTTGACCCGACTGGGCTACTTCCTATACCCGATCGGGCATAGTGAATTTCGGGCCTGGTTTTTCCTAATTCAATTTTTGACGGGATTTGGACTAAATTTTCTAAAGGGTTTAGGACTTTTGAGTTTAAATACACCTCTCTTTATTAGGTATTAACCCAATTGATATTGTATCATTATTGAGTGCCTCCAAGGGTTTGAGAGGATGATTTTCTTGTTCTAAGAAATCCCTAGATTGAAGAACAAGAATATCACACACACAATAATTTCATATAAGTTCTATACATTATGAAAGTGTGTTTCATGATTTGGTCTAGCAACCAAGATCAAGTGTTCTTGATATTCGTTCGTGGTGTGGATACCGCTAGAGGGTGAAACTTATCATCTTCAAAGTTCGTGATTCTTGCTATGTTCGTGATCAAGGTTTCAAGCCTCCATCGAATTCAAGGTTGCAAAATCAAAGGCATCAAGGGTTAGTATTCTAGTATTCATTATGTTATATTTGACTTAATCATATGAATGGATCTATGGGCTTTGGGTTTCATTAAATTTTAAATGCTTAATTCCGCTGCGCATGTTACTAAGAAACCCAACAGAATTAACAGTTCAAACTCACTCAAATCTGGCCACCACCAACCAATGCGTAATCGTGGAGTGGGGGAGGGTTACCACTATTTTGAAAATCCAATATTTGGATCCCATCAACAAAAGATCTGAAGATATTATTATAGAGTGGGGGAGGGTTGGATTGTGGGGAGAAGGGCAAATAGAATAGGGAGAGAATGGTAGTGAAGAGTAGGGAAAACTGGGAGAGATGGCTGGTGGGGAAGGGGTGAACAACGGGAATGGAGGAGGGGCAAATATGAAGAGGAGAAAGAACAGAAGGGAGGGAAAGATGGGGGGGTGAGATGACGAAGTGACACATTAGGGTGGGCTGGGCGATCGTCGGAGGAAGGTAAGGGGCAGGGAGAGTGGATTGGGGAGGAGAGGGTAGAAGGGGGAGATGGAGATGTAGTTGTGGAAGATGAGGATAGGGGGGATGCACTTAGACACTAGGGTTTTTTCTTTGAGTTGGTTTTGGGGGAAACTGGTTTCTCCTTAAGTTATAAAAAGTCCATTTTTAACCCTTTAAACCCTAAGCCTTAAACCCTAAAGGGCCTAAACCCTAAACCCTAAACTTTAACCCCTATAAAAACATGATTTTTATAACTTATGGAGAAACCAGTTTCCCCCAAAATTTTCTCTTTTTCTTTTTGATTTATTTCTTTTGTTTTATTATTTTATTTACGATTATATAGGACACAATTTTTTATAAATACAAAATAAAGATTGTTAACATATGAAATACTGTTTTCATTAATTATTTTATTGTAAAATAAAATTATTATTTTATATGATAAATACTATTTTATTTTGATATTAATAATGCATATATTTTCAAATAGGAAGATAATTATTTTAAGAAAAACATCAAAATTTAAAATTAGATTGACCAAAATATCCCTCACATGACATGCACATGGCCATTTTTCGTTAAATTTCTAACTTCGTTTAGTGCTAGGGGGCAAAGTGGGATTCATGGTTAATTAAGGTACCACATTGGGACAAAATTCGCGCGGGGGTGCAAAGTGGGAATGGGTGTATACTTTGGGGTGATAAACATATTTTGGCATTTTTCAACAAAAAAAAGACCCTAACTTCAGGCTGGGTTAGAAATTGTTGATTCTCATCCATATTTTCTTGTTACACATCAACTTCTAACCTGCAATTGTAAATTATTGGACTAAAATTTCGAACCCTTGGTGAACAGAAATGGAGGTTTGGATTTCGGGTGAGTTTTTGAATATTATTCATGAAGAAGTGGGAACGGAGGGTTGAATGACGAAATTGATGAATTGGTTGAGAGAGACTACCCACCTGAATGCAAAATTGCTGTAGAAATTAAATCATTCGGGTGTGAATCGAAGGAGACAAAGGTGGAAGGGCGCCGGCTTGGTGGAGGAACAGTGGACACTCAAGAAGAAAAAGGGTTGTTCTGGGGTTTTGCTTTGACGATGGAGAATCAATGGGCAAAATCAAGATAGATCGTCGATCTCCCTTGTCTTCCTTCGCTGATTACCAGATGTGCAACCAATTCCGTGGGTGAGGACTAAAGTAATGGTTACAAAGATAGAAGGGGCGTGGGCGAAGGTGTCGTGCCCCAACCCGTGGTCCTACTTGGCCCCACATTCGGGACACGCACGGAAGACGTCATAAAACATTTTAGGAAAATTTTTCGAAATGTACTTTCATAAAAGTTTCATATAACCAACTCTTCAAAGTTAAAAACTTTGATTTCATCACACACAAACCATTTTACAAACACAAGTACCTTGCCCCAAGGGCTTACACACTTTTACAAATTTACAATCACCAACATGTTCCAAAAATAGGTGATACAAGATGAAGTCACGGGTACACTACCCAAAAGGTTATACATTTACATAATGTAGCCTTTACATAACACATGTCCCAAAATGTCTTACCCAAAATCACCACCACGACGTCCTCCCTTGTGAATTGACCTATCCCCTGGGCTCTCCTTTATCTAAGGAAAACAAATAAACAAGGAACGGGGTGAAAATAAATCTCAGTAAGCTAATAAAATGCAACTACGTTACATGCTGAAATGATACTCATAATTGAACAATGTCAATAAACATTCATTTAGCACATAACATGAGAGGCAAAGCCAACTCATCATACCACACATAAGGCAGAAATAAACACTCATAAGCGGATACTGAGCCAAGATTCTCGAATCAAACATATAACCATCTGAGAGGTATCAACTGAGCAGCACCAAAGGGCTGAAGCGGTTCATGAACCAAACAATAACAACAACAACAACAACGGGGGGGGGGGGGGGAGATGACACCAAGTCATAACCCAAAGTGCCCAACCTTTGGGCCAAGGAAGGGGGTTAAAAATGGGAAACCAATGGTAGAAGCCTTACTTTGAACTTGGCTCGTGTGCCATTATAATCCCTACCACTGCCCGATATCACAACAAGTACCAGCTAGACTTTAACACGAGCATAGTAATAAATACTTGCTTAAACAACAACCGGGGCAATGATTCCAACGTAGGGAACCAAGCCAAACATATCACAAGATGCACACGAAAGAAACACTCATAAAGAGTTCACAACCATCATGAAATAGAATCACAACACAATGAACCCAAACGGTTACATCAATTTAAACTCGATCACAAAGGACCAATTCCACCACTTTGGTGTTCCACAACAACCCTCTAGGTACTCTAGGATATCACCTAAGACCTAGACCAAGATTGAACTCTAAATCACTTGGATTGGAACAACTCAACTTTTCAGCAATCATGGGCGGTCGCCCACACCAGACTGTGCGGCCGCCTAAAATACTCTGTCCCAAGACAAAAACCTTTCAGATAGTATGGGCGGTCGCCCACCCCATTCTGGGCGGTCGCCTAAAACATCCGACAAGCCAAAATTTCACTAAATTATACTCCCTTCGTTTCACCGTCCCAAAAGTACTACACAACTTCTAACTTACCAAATATAATTCAACCAAACTGAGTTATACAACACAAGTATAACTTCTTTATAATACCAAGAACAACTTTCACCAACATTAATATCCTTCCAAGTTTTCTTAACAAATAATACAACAAAGAGTTCATACATCACATATATCACATATATGGCCATTTTAACATTAAAAGGGGGATTAGTAACTTACCTAGTTCGGGAAAAAGTATCGAAGAAATAGGTTTTGATCGGGTAGAAATGGCCTACTCAACGCCCTGATCATTTTTATATAATTTGATTTTAAAACGGATAAGTAATTAAAAAGAAATAAAATCAAAATGAAATGAACTTACCTTTCTCTTAAACCCTAGGAAAGAAACGTAGGAAATGTTGCTGGGTGAAAAATGAAAACACACACACACAGACAGAGAGAGAGAGAGAGAGAGAGAGAGAGAGAGAGTGAGAGAGAGAGAGAGAGAGATAAGCATGTTTTATAAAAGATCTTTACCCCATTTTCTACTTTGGTCACTCTAGTTTCATTTTCAACACTTAAACCCCTAAAGTTATATTTCCAATAAGGACCATAAGGTTTCAACTTATTCATTTAACTCCTTTACCATTATTACTACTAACCAAATAAATAACACAATTAATCAAACAATATGTGCAAGTCATAAAATATGATGCAACACATAAAATGCACACATAATGTCAAATTAAAATCCCCCAAAATATAAAATAAATAGGGACGGGTTTTGGGGTCGTTACAATCACTCACCCTTAAAGAAAATTCGACCCGAATTTTAGAGTTACTTACCAAACGAATCAAACAACCAAGGATACTTCCTTTCCATTTCTTCTCGAAGCTCCCAAGTAGATTCTTCCACATTATGGTTCCTCCACACAACCCTAACAAGAGGAATACTCTTAGTTCTCAATTCTTGAACTTTAGAATCAATCACTTGCACTGGATGCTCTTCATAAGACATACTGGGTTCAATATCCTCGGGTATCTCAGACAACACATGAGATGGATCATACACATACTTTCGAAACATGAAAAATATTATGAATCTTATCAAGAGAAGAAGGTAATGCAAGACGATAAGCTCGATCTCCAACTCTTCCCAAAATCTCAAAAGGCCCTACGAACCTTGGAGCAAGTTTCCCTTTCTTTCCATATCTTTTAATTCCCACCTTTGGTGAAACTTTCAAAAACACAAAGTCACCCTTTTCAAACTCGAGGTCTCGCCTTCGGTGATCGGCATAGATTTTCTGTCTACTCTGAGCGGTACTCAAGCGATCCCCTGAATCATTAACCATATCAAAACCCCAAATTTTTGCTCCCCCAACTTCATCCCAACAAATAGGTGAACGACATTTTCTCCCATACAATGCTTCATAAGGAGCCATCCCAATACTCGACTGAAAACTGTTATTATAAGCGAATTCCACGAGAGGCAAATGAATATCCCAAGAATCTGAGAAATCAACTGAACAAGCCCTCAACATGTCCTTAAGAATCTGAATGGTTCTTTCTGACTGACCATGTGTTTGAGGATGAAAAGAAGTACTAAACCTTAACTCTGAACCCAACGCCTTCTGAAATGCTTGCTAAAACCGAGAAGTGAATCTAGGATCACGATCAGATACAATGCTAACTGGAACTCCATGCAACTTCACAATCTCATTATTATACAAGGTGGCAAGTTTCTCCATAGAATAACCCATCTTAATAGGCAAAGAATGAGAAGACTTTGTCAATCTGTCTACGATCACCCAAACTGCATCATGCCTTCTCCGAGTACGAGGTAACCCTGACACAAAGTCCATAGTAACATGTTCCCATTTCCATTCCGGTATTTTTAAAGGTTGAAGCAAACCTGCGGGTCTCTGATGTTCAGCTTTAACCTGTTGACAAGTTAAACAATTCGACACATAATCCGCTATCTCCCGCTTCATGTTGTTCCACCAAAAGTGTTTCTTCAAATCTTGATACATTTTGGTACTCCCGGGATGAATGGTATACCTCGACTTATGGCCTTCCTCGAGAACTTGAAGTTTAATCCCATCAACATTAGGCACACACAATCAACCTCTGAAAGTCAATACCCCTTCAGAACTGAGAGAAAAGTCTTCAAATCTTCCATTTTTGATTTTTCCCATTATCTTCACTAACTCGGTGTCATCTTTCTGAGCATCTTTAATTTGTTGAATTAAAGTTGGTAATACTCTGATATTCGCAAATACATCCCCATGCCTCGATTTATAAGGACACTAATCTCGAGCATCTTCTAACATCTTCCATTCCCGTACCATCAATGAAGCTACATAAGACTTCCGGCTAATAGCATCAGCTACCACATTCGCCTTGCCCGGATGATAAGAAATAGTACAATCATAATCCTTCAACATCTCCATCCATCTATGCTGTATATTATTAAACTCTTTCTGGGAGAAAAGATACTTCAAACTCTGATGATCTGTGAAAATCTCAAACTTTGCTCCATATAGATAATGCTTCCATTTGTGTAGCGCAAAAACAATCGCAGCTAGCTCCATTTCATGGGTTGGATAATTCTTCTCACTAGGAGTTAACTTCCTTGAAGCATATGCAATTACCTTCCCATCCTGCATTAGAACACACTCTAAGCCTTCTTTTTAAGCATCACTATAAATTACCAAATCATCATTCCTATTAGGCAGTGCAAGAATAGGAGCGGTGGTCAACCTCTTCTTTAACTCTTCAAAACTAACTTGACATTTGTCATCCCACACATATGGAACATTCTTTCGAGTCAACTGAGTCAATGGTGTTGCAATCTTGGAAAACCCTTCTATGAATCTTCGATAATACCCTGCTAGACCCAAGAAACTTCGAATTTCTGTGACTGATTCTGGCCTCTTCCAATTCACAATGGCTTCTATTTTTGATGGATCAACAGATATACCTCTATTAGAAACCACATGTCCCAGAAAAGAAACTTCATCGAGCCAAAAAGCACACTTACTGAATTTTGCAAACAACTGTATCTCCTGAAGAATAGATAGAACCAATCGCAAGTGTTGCTCATGTTCTTCTCGAGACTTAGAATAAACCAGGATGTCATCGATAAACACAACCACAAAAGAATCAAGATAATGCTTGAAAACCCGATTCATCATATCCATGAAAACAGCTGGAGCATTTGTTAACCCGAAAGGCATGACAAGAAACTCATAATGACCATACCTACTGCAAAAAGCAGTCTTAGGAATGTCTTCTAAGTGAATCTTCAACTGGTTATACCCACTCCTCAAATCAAGCTTCGAAAAGACAACGGACCCTTGGAGTTGATCAAATAAATCATCAATGTGAGGCAAAGGATATTTGTTCTTTATAGTCACCTGATTCAGTTTTCTATAGTCGATGCATAGTCTCAAGGACCCATCTTTCTTCTTTACAAACAACACAGGAGCTCTCCACGGTGATACACTGGGTCGGATGAAACCCCTATCAAGCAACTCTTGCAATTGAACTTTCAACTCCTTTAATTCAGCTGGAGCCATTCTGTAAGGTGACTCAGATATCGGGGTAGTACCTGGAAGTAAGTCAATACAAAACTCGATCTCCCAATCGGGAGGCATAGAATACTCAGTAGAGAACTCATCAGGAAACTCTTTCACAATATGCACATCCTCTACTTCAGGCAACTTTTTAGTAGTATCCAGAACACTGGCCAAATACACCGTACAACCATGATGCAACAACTTTCTAGCTTTCACATAAGAAATAATACGAATTCCTTTACCCAAATGAGCAGCCTCAAAAGTAAATTCAGGCACATCAGGAATAGAAAATGTGACCACCTTTTTATAACAATCAACTGAAGCATGGTATTTACTCAACCAAATCCATTCCCAAGATAATATCAAAATCTTGTAATGGCAAAACAAATAATCAGCAAATAAAATATGCTCCCAAATATGCACATCACAGCCACGTAACACCTTATTGGTCACCAAACACTCCCCTATAGGAGTAGACACCTCTAACACATAAGGTAGAGATTCAGAAGAAACATGCAATCGAGAAGCAAAATACACAGACACATAAGAATGCGAAGAGTCAGGGTCTATAAGTGCACGTGCCTTCAAACTAGACACAAAAATTATACCTCCTATCACATTAAAAGAATCTGAAGCCTGTTGTTGATTGATGGCAAAGACACGACCCTGCACCTTAGGCTTCCCTGAGGCATCCCTCTTCTGACCCTGAGATGATTCAGCTCCACCCCCATATGATACATTCCTTGCCTTTGGACAATCCCTCTGAAAATGGCCAAGCTGACCACAATTCAAACACTTTCCTTGCTTCTTCCAACATCGCTCTTCAGAGTGCCATTCCTTCTGACAATAATTACAAATCCATCTACTTTGATTTCCCGGGGTTTACTTGATTCCTGGCAATTAGTTGCCCCTGCGGTTGACCTCTAAATTGTGATGGTGTTCCCTGACCTCCTCGATTATCGCACGCTGTGGTTGAGGTCTTCCTTGCCTTCCTGTACCTGCCAATTCAACTTTCTTCTTATGCTCTTCTATATCATGCTCCACCTGATATGCTCTATCAACAGCATCTTGAAAATCTTGCAACTTGTGGGACACTAGTTGACTTCGGATCACAGTTCTCAATCCCTTTACAAATCGCATAGCCTTCCGCTCCTCAGTTGCCACTAAGTGAGTACAGTACCTGGATAACTCTGTGAATTTGGATGTATACTAAGCCACAGACATAATTTTACTCCAAGTTAAGAAACTCCATTTCCTTCTTGTCTTGATCTACCGAGGAATGAAATGTTCCTTGAACTTCTTCATAAAATTCTCCCAAGTATAGGGTACATGATTCTCATCCCAATTAGTTTTCAAAGCATTCCACCAGTGCTCAGCAGCTCCACTCAGTTTATAAGTAGCAAACCTGACTTGATCTTTATCTGAACATCTGAGAACATCAAATATTTTCTCCATGGATTTAATCCACCTTTCAACTTTTGTCACATCTGGTTCTCCTTCATAGCCTGTTGGTTTCATTTTTAAAAAATGTTCTAACCCATATCTCGGAGTGCTTGCTCTCCTCCTTGCCTTTGATCATTAAGGTTTTCATGGCTGCTTCAAACATCCCTTGAAACATGATTCGAGCCTCTTCTTTAGCATCTCCTTGCCCTGAAGAACCAGCCTGATCTCCTTCAGTCTCAACCATTTTCAATAAGTACCTGCATAAGACACTCAACGTTACTCACTCTATACACAGCTACCCTCCTAGGTCACTTAGTCATTCTAGACCATCTACAACCTAGTTCTGATACTAACTGTCGTGCCCCAACCCGTGGTCCTACTTGGCCCCACGTTCGGGACACGCACGGAAGACATCATAAAACATTTTAGGAAAATTTTTCGAAATGTTCTTTCATAAAAGTTTCATATAACCAACTCTTCAAAGTTAAAAACTTTGATTTCATCACACACAAACCATTTTACAAACACAAGTAACTTGCCCCAAGGGCTTACACACTTTTACAAATTTACAATCACCAACATGTTCCAAAAATAGGTGATACAAGATGAAGTCACGGGTACACTACCCAAAAGGTTATACATTTACATAATGTAGCCTTTACATAACACATGTCCTAAAATGTCTTACCCAAAATCACCACCACGACGTCCTCCCTTGTGAAGTGACCTATCCCCTGGGCTCTCCTTTATCTAAGGAAAACAAATAAACAAGGAACGGGATGAGAATAAATCTCAGTAAGCTACTAAAATGCAACTACGTTACATGCTGAAATGATACTCATAATTGAACAATGTCAATAAACATTCATTTAGCACATAACATGAGAGGCAAAGCCAACTCATTATACCACACATAAGGTGGAAATAAACACTCATAAGCGGATACTGAGCCAAGGTTCTCGAATTAAACATATAACCATCTGAGAGGTATCAACTGAGCAGCACCAAATGGCTTAAGTGGTTCATGAACCAAACAATAACAAAACAACAACAACGGGGGGGGGGGGAGGGGGGAAATGACACCAAGTCATAACCCAAAGTGCCCAACCTTTGGCCCAAGGAAAGGGGTTAAAAATGGGAAACCAATGGTAGAAGCCTTACAATGAACTTGGCTCGTGTGCCATTATAATCCCTACCACTGCCCGATATCACAACAAGTACCAGCTGGACTTTAACACGAGCATAGTAATAAATACTTTCTTAAACAACAACCGGGGCAATGATTCCAACGTAGGGAACCAAGCCAAAATATCACAAGATGCACACGAAAGAAACACTCATAAAGAGTTCACAACCATCATGAAATAGAATCACAACACAATGACCCAAACGGTTACATCAATTTAAACTCGATCACAAAGGACCAATTCCACCACTTTGGTGTTCCACAACAACCCTCTAGGTACTCTAGGATATCACCTAAGACCTAGACCAAGATTGAACTCTAAATCACTTGGATTGGAACAACTTAACTTTTCAGCAATCATGGGGCGGTCGCCCACACCAGACTGTGCGGCCGCCCAAAAAACTCTGTTCCAAAACAAAAACCTTTCAGATAGTATGGGCGGTCGCCCACCCCATTCTGGGCAGTCGCCCAAAACACTCGACATGCCAAAATTTCACTAAATTATACTCCCTTCGTTTCACCGTCCCAAAAGTATTACCCAACTCTTACCAAATATAATTCAACCAAACTGAGTTATACAACACAAGTATAGCTTCTTTACAATACCAAGAACAACTTTCACCAACATTAATATCCTTCCAAGTTTTCTTAACAAATAATACAACAAAGAGTTCATACATCACATATATCACATATATGGCCATTTTAACATTAAAAGGGGGATTAGTAACTTACCTAGTTCAGGAAAAAGTATCAAAGAAATAGGTTTTGATCGGGTAGAAATGGCCTACTTGTAGATACCCCGGGAAACCACAACTTGGCTAGAGCGGTGAATTATCCTAGGATGTCTAACTTGTTTTAGATTGTTTAGAGTCGCCACCTATGTTTTTAAAGGAACATAAGAAAAACCTAGAAATAGCCTAATTTATGTACAAAACCAGAGATTCGGGAGAGAAGGGTTCGGGGGTTAGGTGACGGAGTGGGAAGTACTTAAACACCCACTTCGCCCCGCTTATGCGGGTCTTGCTACTATTGGTGTTCTAATGCTAAATGTCCTTCAATTTGTTAACAGTGCTAACAATTATGATGTAAAGAAAAAGGGGAAGAAAAGAGAATTGTTTTATTTATAAATTTATGCTAAACAATTACATTAAGAAATGTATAGGAAATTAAAGTAGAGATTAAAATGTAGGGAGATAACCTTAACCAACTTTAATGTAGTAAAGTGGTCATTTGGTCATGTCCAATTGATGGGATTGCATACATCAAGAAGAAGAAAACAAAGGAAGAAAATTGAGTTGTACCTTGAGAAAGAGGACTTGGAACCTTGACTTGAAAGTGTTGTTGTTGTAATGAAATTGTTGTAGAACAATTTGTTGTATAAAAACTCTTGTTGGAGAATTTGTGTAGAGAATTGTGTATAGTGTATGTGTAGTGAAAATGTGAGATTAAGGTCCAAAGAGTGTAAAAAGAGTCCCTTTCTAAGGTAGAAGATGATGGTTTTATAGGTAAAAAAGAGAGGGAAAGGTTGGAGGGAAATGGTCAATCCATGTGAGATGGAATTGACCAATAGAAAATAAGATAAATAAAATAATAAATGAAAGAAATAAAAGAAAATCAAAAAAATAAAATGAATTATTTTTTTTTAAAGAGATGGCTAGAATAATGGGATTGGAGGTTATAAAACTAGGGGGGATGAATGTGGATGAGAAAAGAAGTCTTTTGTGTAAAAAAAGAGATGTTGTAAATAAGAAAAGGGAGGGAAATAAGGTGCAATCCGTTACTACCAAAATGAGAAGCGCGCGAGTCCGCTTTTGGGGCGAGACGTGCGCGCAGCCCGTTAACAGTTCCGGAAGCGCCCGCGGCAGAAAAGGACGAATGACCTAAAAGTTAACTCTGTTATGCAGTTTAGTCCAAAACTAACGGAATCAGTTAGGAACTTAACCGAAGTAACAGAAATTAACGAAAATGAGTAAATAAAAATACTTTGTATGCAATCAAAGTGAGAGGTCCAGGCGGGGTCTACAGAGCCCCTCGGCGACGTGGATTGCAAAGCAAAACGCGTCGACGAAAGTAAAAACACCCGCCGAGGACATAGACAAAGAAAAAAAGAAAGAAAAGAAAGAAAAGACTCGATGAAAGCAGTAATTTGAAATTGCTAGAGATAGGGGTGCGCTCCCTGTGTGAGCGTCTTTTGTTGATAGAGGGGGGTGGCATGATCCGTGGTAAACCTGCCGGCTGAATCCGTTGAGTGAGGCCGTTAGTGAACCTTTGAATGAGGCCGTTAGTGAACCTTCGAGGAGGCCGTTAGTGAACCTTTGAATGAGGCCGTTAATGAACCCTTGAATGAGGCCGTTAGTGAACCTTTGAGGAGGCCGTTAGTGAACCTTGAGGCCGTTAGTGAACCTTTGAGGAGGCCGTTAGTGAACCTTCGAGGCCGTTGGTGAACCCTTGAATGAGGCCATTAGTGAACCTTTGAATGAGGCCGTTAGTAAACCTTTGAGGAGGCCGTTAGTGAACCTTGAGGCCGTTAGTGAACCGTTGAGGAGGCCGTTAGTGAACCTTTGAGGAGGCCGTTAGTGAACCTTTGAATGAGCCGTTAGTGAACCTTTGAGGAGGCCGTTAGTGAACCTTTGAAGAGGCCGTTAGTGAACCTTTGAACGAGGCCGTTAGTGAACCTTTGAGGAGGCCGTTAGTGAACCTTTTGATGAATCGTTAGTGAAATCCGTTGATGAGGCCGTTAGTGAACCTTCGAGGCCGTTAGTGAACCTTTGTTGTCGAATCCGTTAGTGAAATCCGTTGGTGAGGCCGTTAGTGAACCTTCCAGGCCGTTAGTGAACCTTTGTTGACGAATCCGTTAGTGAAATCCGTTGATGAGGCCGTTAGTGAACCTTCGAGGCCGTTAGTGAACCTTTGTTGACGAATCCGTTAGAAAAATCCGTTGATGAGGCCGTTAGTGAACCTTCGAGGCCGTTAGTGAACCTTTTTGTCGAATCCGTTAGTGAAATCCGTTGATGAGGCCGTTAGTGAACCTTCGAGGCCGTTAGTGAACCTTTGTTGTCGAATCCGTTAGTGAAATCCGTTGATGAGGCCGTTAGTGAACTTTGTTGACGAATCCGTTAGTGAAATCCGTTGATGAGGCCGTTAGTGAACCTTCGAGGCCGTTAGTGAACTTTGTGACAAATCCGTTAGTGAAATCCGTTGATGAGGCCGTTAGTGAACCTTCGAGGCCGTTAGTGAATCTTTGTTGTCGAATCTGTTTGTGAAATCCGTTGATGAGGCCGTTAGTGAACCTTCCAGGCCGTTAGTGAACCTTGTTGACGAATCCATTAGTGAAATCCGTTGATAAGGCCGTTAGTGAACCTTCGAGGCCGTTAGTGAGCCTTTGTTGACGAATTGCGCTTTGAAACCGTGTGCGGTTTGGCGTTGCAGTTGACTTTGCGGGGATGCGGGCATGGTTGACTGTGGACCATTTTCTGCTGGGGATGAAGTGCCTCGAGTTGCAGATGCTGTTTGACCTTGCGGTGGTACCTGTTATGTGCTTTGCAGGTATATGTGCTAGTGCAAGAAGATGCATGAAGTGTGAAATGAAGAGAGAAATTATGCTCGTGGTGCAATGTGATTTGAAGCAGTTTTGCATAGAGAGAGATTTGCAAGAATGAAGAAATTGCTTTGTGTGCTGTGTGATTTTGAGAAAAGTATTAATGAATGATGTTCATACCTTCAATTACCATGGCGCTTGATTCGGGATGGAGATGTTGTGGCTTTGATGAAGATGATGAACTGCTGCTGCTTTCGATGGAATGGTTGTGAGATGACATTCTGAATGATGGGTGGTCGTGCCAAAGGCTTCCTACGTATCCTTTGAAGGAATCAGACCAGCGTAGTTCAAGGATGATGGAGAATGCTGGAGGAGAAGCTAGGAGCAAAGCAAAGTAAAGCACATACTTTTGCACATAGAAGGAGAAAGAGAAAAAGAAAAATCTTTTTTTTTTTTTTAGATTAGAAAGGAAAGAATATGCACACATGTGAGGAAAAGATTTTTTTTTTTAGTTCGTGGGTGAACCATTTTAACCATGTGTGCTTGTGAAGCCAACCCAAGATCAAGTCATGTTCAGTCGAAGTCCGGATTGCCTCGCTTGAATTCTGTTGTCGCCGGTGTGCCCAACGAAGATTGATGTCTAGCCCCAAGAGATTTGTCGATTATGGGGCTTCAAAAGGCTTTTGATGCCGAGATGAGGGGTTGCTGATTGTAAGGCCCCTAGAATGCCTTTGATGCCAAATTTTGAGGGACTTGCATAGCTCCAAGATAAATCAGCTCTTGGCCCATTCGAGTTAAATCGCCTTTGTTGTTGTAGTGAGCAAGCCCAACAGGAGATCGTTGATGCCAAGCTTCGAGAGATTGCAAAGCCCCAAGTGTCGTGGGCTTGTAGATGGCGGGATGTGAAGACCTTTCATTGTAAAGCCCCAAATTATCTCGTGATTGGCTCAGCATTGAGAGCGGATGTACCGTTTGGTAGAATTCTTGATAGAGATCTCCTTCTTGCTCTTACTGGGGAGATGAACGGCCTCATTGTGGTCGATACCCAAATGGCTGAGGGCTTATGTCAAAGGATTGCAGTAATGTCTGCGGTGCCGTCGAGGTCGCGGAGGATAAGGTCTTGGCGTGATAAGGTCTCAAATGAGTATGCTTGCTTGACTCTTCTTGAGTTGAACTAATGACGGATCTTCGGATGCAACTATGCTGTGGCCCAACTTTATCTGAGCTGCACCTTGTGCTTTTGATCTTAGAGAAGGGGGTGCTGAATTGCAGAAACATTGGGATTGGCCGGGGCATTTCCCGCTATAACCCTGTTTTGATTAGAGTTTAGCAATTGAATCTTTTTCATTTCTCTAAGACTTCCTTCAAAATCCGCTGTGAGTCTAACAAAAATCATCAACTTCATTCATAACATCGGAGTCTTCATTTAAAACCAAGAGGCCTTTGACTTGAAGTGTTGAGAGACCCTTGAATCTTGATTGTCTCATGGAGCATAAGACTACTCCACATTGCAG
>JAOWBW010001669.1:228212-255778 GCA_026119855.1 Campanula takesimana | reverse complement strand
TGAGAAGTTGTGATCTATCCCACGATCTTCACAGTATCGAGCAAACACCATTGTTCCTTGAATTCTGTTCCATTGTCGGATTGAACACTAACGATGTCATCTTCTTTTTGGTTTGGAGCAGTCTGAATAAAGTGGTCAAAATGTCATAACAATTGTCTTTGAGATCATCATTTCCACCTATGTATATCTTGAGTAATCATCCACCACAACTAGAGTATACTTTTTCCTCTAATACTTACAGTAGTGACTGGTCCAAATAGATCAATGTGCAGCAGTTGCAAACATCTAGAAAGGACGGATTAATCTTGCTGGAGCAAGACTGCTTCGGTTGTTTTGCCAAGTTGACATGCGGTGCACTTTCTGTCTGATGATCAACAACATTGGGAAGTCCTTTAACAAGATTATTCCAGCTGAGTTTAGATAGATACTTGAAGTTCAAGTGACTTAAGCGCTTGTGCCACAGCCAACTATTTTCGCTCACACTTTTAGCTACAAAATAAAGATTAGTACTAGAGTTCATACTATGGAAATCAATAATATAAATATTTGTCTTATGATATCCCATGAGTAATGTAGCTCCAGTTTTGCCATTCTTGATAAGACATTTCGTTGAAGTAAAATGGCATTCTAATTCTTTTTCGCAGAATTGAGATATGGATATTAAATTGTGCTTGAGTCCTTCAACAAGAGAGACTCTTTCAATGCACACTTTGTCCTTTTTGAGCTTTCCATATGCTACAAACATGCCCTTTGTTATTATCACCAAATGTTACTGAGGGACCTCATTCTTCATAAACATCTTCAAGTAAAGATTCATCTCCAGTCATGTGTTGGGAACACACACTGTCGAGAATCCATTCATACGTTCTAGCTTTTGAAGATCCAGCCATGAAGCAAAAAACCTGAAATATAAACATTTAAGCAGGTCCCCTTTATTCCTTTTTGGGTCCTAGAGTTAGCAACTCTTGACAACCCACTCTTGCTTGACCTTAGGATTTTTACGTTCTTTGGGCATTGGGAGTGAATCACAAAAGGCATTCCATGGCCTTATGTCCAGAATAATCACAAATGGAACAATGATGAAAGCCACCAATCATGTGAGTTTTCACAAACTCTTTACTTTTCGTTGGGATAGCATTCTTCTTTGGGTTAGATGAACTAGCCTTAACAAAATCCTTCTTTTGAAATTTTGGAACGCTTTTTCTAGGAGGGCGCATAGGGCTAGGAGGTGCACGGCGATGAGGCGCGTGGCTCCTAGGCGCATAATGTTCACTCGTAGAAGGAGCGCGCCTTGTTTCAAGAATAATATTGTTAGAGGATGATTCATTTGTAGATATTTGCTTCCCTTTAGCTTTCCCAAATTGCTTCGTTGGGTAGACATAATGGAATGTTTGTCTTTTGACTGATTCCTGTCTTTTACCCATTGAATTGGAATGTTTTTCCTTGGGAATTTCATGAGTTTGTTGAGGTGTAAATTCACTATCTCTTTCAGCACAAACATCACATTTAAAGTTGTCACTAGTTGATGTGAATCCTAAGCCTCCTTTATCACCACTAGCTTTTTGAGATTCAAAGATATTGTCTATAGTGACACGAGAATTGGACCACTCATTTGTAATCTTTTTGAGATCAGTAATTTGAGCGACCAATTCATCGTTTTAAACTTTAAGCAATGAGTTTTGTTCTGTTAGATAAGTGTTTTTAACAGTAAAAGGAGTCATGCTCTTTATCTGCTACTTAAGGAGGGTGAGTTCAGATTTTAATAGAGATTTCTCGGTCTTAAGTTGAGAAATTTCATCACATGATAGTGCTAAATCTTCCTTCATATCACTAAATCGACTGATTACCTTTTCAGCCTCATTGAACAACTTTTCTTGGTTAGCAATATCTTCATCATGATTGATTTTAGGGACTTATACAACTTGTGGTCTTACATAATCTGCCTTTCTGAGTTTGCTTCTAGCACTCAGATCACATCTAGAGAATAACAATCCACCATCGCTTTGTGACAGAGTAAGACATCCTTGTTCAACAAGCTCGCTGATGGTTGGTCCTTTCTTCTTCTTCACTTCTTGATGACCTGCAGATTTCTTAATGGGTTTGTTCAAGATTTTCATATCAGGAACATCTTTGGAGTCATCTGAGTCATAATCAACTTCATCATCATCTTTTACAACCAAGCAAATGAGTCCATCATCGAATCTTCATCGCTCTCTTCAGAGTCTGTTTCAATCCAAGTATTGCGCTCATTTGCTGGTGATTCTTCTTCAGCAACCATTCCCTTGTGACGAGTGAATTTTGGAGTGTGACTGCTTCTTTTCTGCATGTACTCGACCTTGGGAATTGGGTAGCTTGATGCAAAGTGTCCAGGTTTCCTGCAATTAAAACAAACAAGGTCTTCTTTCCTTTTAGAATCACTGCTCCTTGTAAACTATGGAGGAGCTCTGCTTGTAGATCCTTGAGCTTTGCTGGTTGAGCCAGGTTTTGAGAATTTTCCGAACTTCTGGAATTTCTTCACAAATAAAGCGAAGTCTTCATCATCCATGTCCAATAGCTCAGAAGTAGAAATTTTGGGATCAGAACTTTTCTCAACATGCACTGGCGCTGGCGTTTCCTCTCTTTGCGCCACCATTGCTATGGACTTTGACTTTCCTTCAGTTTCACTGATGCGCTGAAGTTTGAGCTTGTAAACCTTGAGATTTGCCTAAATGTTCCTTAAAGTCCAATCATCCAAAGTTCCAGCGTCTTCAAGGGCGCTAGATTTATGGAGATATCTTGATCCAAAAGCAGCAAGGAAAATAACATTTAATTCCTTATTACAGATCTTCTTTCCAAGTGAAATACAAAGCTTGATAATTTCACAATAGCATTCATAAGTCTGTCTTAAGGTTTCACCGGGGAGTTGAGAGAAATTTTTGAATCTCTTTTGTACTTCATATCTCTTGTTTTCCTTTCAAACGGTGTCTCCTTCAATATGCTCTTCAATAGCATCCCATAATTCATTGTTAGTAGCATAATGCATGACTTGTTGTTTCATAGCCGTGCTTAGAGTGCTTAGGAGAATGTTTCTTGCTTTCCCATAATTTCCAACTCTTCTTGTTTCTTCTTCAGTCTATTCTTCCTTGGTTTCTGAATGGTTGGTTGAGCAGCGTTGATGCGTGGATTTGGATTCGCCTTCATTGGGATGTAAGGTCCATAAACCATGGTATCATAAAGCATTTCATCGATTGAGTTGAGATGAGTCAAGATGCTGAATTTCCACACATCAAAATGATCTTCATCAAAGACTGGAACATGAGTGTAGTTTGGAGTTGCCATAGGTTTGAGTTTTCCATATTCGAATCGGCACCCAAGCTGTTATGCTTGAAAAACAAAAATAAGTTCTATAAAAATGTTTGCTCTGATACCACTTGTTGGTCCCAAATCGGCAACAAGGGTATAAAAATAGCTAGAGGGGGGGGGTGAATAGCTGTTTTGAAATTCTTTTCATACCCTTGATAAACTCAATTGCAAGTGCGCACTTTATCAAATAAGTGTTATGAAATGCGCCTAAGTGAGTGAGTGAAATGAACAGCGGAATTTAGTAATGTAAATAGGCGTAAAGTATGATAAAGGGGGTGCACACACACTCTAAGTATTTTGGCTCAAAGTGAGTGAAAGATGGAACTATGGAAAATGATAGACAAACACAATACAATTCAATCCAATCAATCTACAATGATTAAACAAGCAAATAGTGAGATAAGATATAAACTTGAAAGTAAAAGACAATAAGTAAATACGTGCTATTTGGAGAGGTTCGATCGGGAAATGATCTACATCCTCTACCAAGATGGTTAGTCATGGATTTCTAATGGAGATCTTATAATCTTATAATATGAGTGACTATTACAAATTACAACTTTTGAGCTCAATACTAACTCAAGATCTATTATCTATGAAAGAACAAATCCTAGACAAAACCGGTGTATCTCTTAAAGAAAGATCTAAATGATCAAACTTAAAGAGGTGCGTGTGTGATTTTAGTATCAAGGCTCTTTAAATCTATGAGATTGAGAGCACAAGAAAACTAAAGTGTTTTTGCTTGAGGATCTGGGCTAAGTATGAAGGTGTTCTTGAGAAATCTGGGAATTCAATGAGAAATCTTCAAATCTTCAACAAATGCTTGAGAGAGAAATTCAAAATATCTTAGCAACTTCAAGCGTTTGAAGTTATGGGGTATTTATAGGTGAATCCCAAAAACTAGCCGTTGGAAATCCCTTGTGGATAAGATCAAGGACAAATGTGCTAGAGCTCGTTGAGTGGAGCATGTGTACTTTTATAGCCGTTAGACACATAACAACAATATGACCGTTGTGGACAGGTGTCCTCAAATCTGAGTGCATACGTGGTATTTATCCACCGTTTGATCTTTAGCGTAGTTTGAATTTCTTCAAGTATTCATGTCTTCAATAAATCACCAAGTGTTAAATCATTAACATTTAGGCGCATTGAGCCAATAGTATCTCATCACTATGCGCGCGCTAACAAGGCGCAAGGGCGCAAAGACTAGGGCGCATAGGTGCGTGGCGCAATGCTTGGCTCAATCTCATGATTTTCTTGAATATTGATATTCTTGCCCTATTCCTAAGCCTATTCTATTCAAATGGACTACCTAAAAAATGAAGTACGAATACTTCTTACATATGGGTCTAAAGTCCATGAAATAAAACTTAGGTGATGGATCAATCAAATCTAATCAATCCTATACATTGAAAACTTAGATACAAGTGGGCATACCCAACAAGTTACTAGCAGTGGCACACTCACTAGAAACCCTAATTAATAATTCAATCTAACTTGCACAGTCTAGATCTCAAAATTAATTTCTTGATTGATTTAAAGAAACTAAGATAAAAAAAACACTTTCTGCAATTATTTCATATAGATAATCGTCTAATTTTACCCACTTCACAATTTACCATTGCACATGCATAAATCGTAAAGATGCTACTTGTGAATTCCTACACTGGCACAGTCATAGAAAATTCTAGCAAAGATTAATTAACCGGAGCAATTTGATTGATCAAGTCTAAAAACCCTAGCAACAAATCTAAAATAATCACAAGTAAAATTATGAACATGAATAAAATTATGAAAAGAAAAATATGTCAAATTAAACAAAAAGGGGTTAAGATTCAAACCCAAAGCTTGGATTTAGTTCCTCATCAAAAGCTTTGAAAACTCCATGGAAAAAGAATAAAAACCTGGATCTAAAAATATTGTATGAAGTCTTCCCCCAAAACAATGAGTAAAACCTCTTTTTAAAATACTTGGACAAGTCCTAAACTAATAAAGATTAAAAAGAATAAAAGAAAATAGGAAAATTAAAAAAATATGGCTGAAATAAGGAGTTCACTTGCTCCCACGCGCTTCTCACTCGCAAAGCTCACCGTTCATGCACCAGGGCAGTATCTTCACGCGCGAAGTCTCGCCGAAAACGCATTTGCTACATGCGCCTTCTTCACGAGGCATGAACTCGCGCACGAATCGTGTTCAAATCCCTCGCTTCCTGACTCGTGTCACGAGTCATGTAGATCCGCCGGCTGGAGCTGGGCCTGAGTGTGTTGGGCCATGCTGGTGTTGATGGGCCGCTTGGCCTGTGCCTTCTACTTTGCTGTTGCTATGGGCTTCTTCTCCACTTGGACAACTCCTTGATTTTCCTCCTTCATTAGCAATTGTGCTTTGAATCTCTTTATCATTTTGGGATTTCCTTTGACTTATCGATTATTAAATCCGGGCAAAAATATAATAATACTAAAATACTCCCAAATTACAATTAAAATCCAAAAATTTCATAATTGCCCAAAATTACATAAAAACTATCTAAAATACATAAAAGATCATAATTTAAGCTCATAAAATCCTAGGAAATAAATGTATAAAATCCATCTCATCAGTACTTCTTCTGATCAAACTCTCTTTTTAATCCAGATTTAGATTTAGATTTAGATTTAGATTTAGACAGAGATCTCTCTCTAGATCTCTCTCTAAATCTGCTTCCAGATCTGGTTATTTCTCGCTTTTTGTTTTTAGGCTTTTTATTTCAATTTTTGAATAATTGAAGAGGCATATTGTTGAAATTGAAATGGTGTTTGATCAATTGTATTCTCTTCTTTGTGGGAGCCTTTGCATTCTCTCCGTTGTGAAAGCCTTGTATTTTTCTTCTGTTTTTCATCAATCATTATGAAATCATAAGCGGAAGATGATAGCATGACTTGGAAAGTTTGGTTGGCAATTTATTGCTAACTCGGAGCCCTTACATCATAGTATTTTCAACGCTAAATATATCTTGGTGGGGGATTTTGTGAATGCCGATGTATGGTAGTGTTCAAGCTACGCTTGGAGAGGCATCTGTGCATTCCAGAGTATTACTACAAAAGGCACAAGGCAGAAGATCGAGAATGCTAGTACAACTTTATGCACGAACACCCTCTTTTGTCATCTCTCTTCTTATATTTCTTATGTATATGCAACTGCTATTGTAGTGAATGGTTATATTTGGGTTGAGCCTCTGATATTTGTTAAGAGTCTACTCATATTTTTGCCTTTGCCCTTAATAAATCTAATGGCAGTTTCATTTCGAAAAAAGAAAAGAAAAATCAGTTTACTTGCTGAACATCACACAGAAACCTAATAATACTGAAATACCGACATTACAAAATTAGTTAATACTATTTATAATAGTATATTATATGCGCATCTCCAGTCTAGGCCAAATTTAATTCAAAATGGAACAAGATCAATATACTAGTTTTGCAAAACTAATTCATTATTTTGGTCTAGTTTCAATAGGTCTAGTCTGGTCTAGTTTCAATATTTTGCTCATTGTGAATACCCCTTTCCGAATGCGGGCGACGTACGGGAAATCTTTTCGTTATTTATCTTATTTTATCTTATCTATGGGATTAGGATATTCAAATTGGCATTTAACTTATTAAGAGTCACCACGTTGTTTTTATCGAGCTAAAACATTGAGAAAAGCTAACAGAGAGGGTTCGGGGGTAAAGTTACGTTAAGAGAATAATATTAAGTAATCACTCCTATTGCCCGATAGATCGGACTTTCTATCATGATAAATGTGTTAGTAGTATGTTAGTGATTGAGACCGGATCCGAAGATTGCCTACGTTCCTCTCGTATGAGAAGCTCAGGTCGATGTAGTTCGCACATAATCGGAAGATAGAGAAGAATGGGGATCATGCATAATAAATGGGGAGGAGAAAGAAACATACAAGATGATCACATCCTAGAATAATGATTATTCATCTCAGGAGAGCTAATTATTATGGGAATATTTACCTAAAGTTAAGGGTTTAGAAGTAGTTCCTAGATCTTGTTGATCATCATCGGCTATGCATATGAATAGGGATTAAAACATTAGATCTATCATTTTACGCATGATAAGTCGTAGATCTAGCATAATAATAAGAACATCATGAATATATATGAGATAACACATAAGCATGAAGATCGCTACCCTAGTCATAGAGCACATTATGAATTCTAGTAAGAACATGAAGAACACGTTATGAATCATACGAATATGGGTGCATAAACATAATGAAACTAGCATAAATCAGATCTAAACTAAGAAAACATGTAGAATCCTTACCAATCTTGACAATAACGAAGCCGAATCTTTTTCGCAGATTCGCCGGACCTTCGATATTGCTAGAAGGGCTTGGAGATAGAGTTCTGCCGTCAGTTTAGACTCTAGAACTCGGGGAGAGAGAATTGTGTCCTTTATTATGAACTGAGGTCACCTATTTATAGGAAAACTTGACCCGGAAGGACTAGTCGCCCGTCCGGACAAAGTGGCAGCCCGGCCTATCTAAGAGATTGGCTCGGTTCCCAAGGATCTGATAAAAGTGGACTATAGAGAACTCCTAGATAACATCTATCTTCGATCCCTAATCCGATCAGTCAAAAATATATTCTTATCTGGGCTTTTCGGGAAGTTCCAGATAAGTCCTGCGTAGCTTGTAAATACCTGTGAGGTCCCTGTGAGTTTTGGAATGCCTAACAATTCATTTTCAGGTCGGGTACTAACAATAGCCCTCGGCGACGCTTCTTGAAAGGCATGGAGGGTCATCGATTAAAAAAGGAACCAATCTGAAAGATGAGTTCCAAATCGAGGGAGAGAAGAGGTAAGAAGGTGACCAGGTTGGTCAAGAGGCTGAACCTATGTCAGGCTACCTACGTATCCAAAGGGAATCAAGCTAATCGTAGTTCGAGAACTGGGGGAGAAAGAACGAGACATTGTCTTTTGCTAGGGATAGACAATCATTCGTAAAGCAATAAAGTCGTTGCGTGGACCTTACTGGGGAAAAAAGGAAAAAAGAAACGAGACATCAGACTCCGGCTGGGGATAACAATCCTACGGGCACTATCCTGTATGAAGACCGAAAATTTGTTGAAGAAATAAGACATCAGACTCCGGCTGGGGATAACGATCCTACGGGCACTACCCTGTATGAAGACTGAACATTTGTAAGTAATAAAATCGTTGAATGGACTCTATTGGGGAAAAGAGGTGAGGCCATATGCACGGTACGACAAGAAGTTTTTAGAATCAGGAACAGACATAGGGATGGATTCTAACTTCCTATAGAGCGTGCGTAATCGAATAATTTCTCGACAAACTACGGTACCTAGAGAGGCATAGTCCTCAGGATCGCAGATTTCCGTAAACGGTAACGCCAATTGTCTCGAGCTCGCACGGGTCACGCCAAAAACATGAGACACACGGTTTAAAGAAGCCATCTTACGTCGCGTGTGAATCAAGTAACTTTTTCGATAAACTATGGTGCCTATAGAGGTATAGTCCTCAGGATCGCAGAATTCGGTTATTAATAAAGGATTTACGACGGTTTCCTTAATCCGCCTTAGGGTTTATGGACGTTCCCCACCTTCAATTATAATTTAGGGTTTATGAACGTTCACAACCTCCAATTATAGATTGATTTGGTAATTTCTTGAGGTCTTCCGGACCCAATTTGAAATTTTGGCCAAATTCTGGTTAAATATGGCTAAGGGTGCTAATTTTGGATTAAAATAAGCTAGAGGGGCTAAAATGTAAATTTTAGCGCCTGAGGGGATAAGTGGCCGCGTGGCCAGTCCTTCTGATTGGCTGGATTTCGCATACGAGGATCGCTTTTGGGTGGGTGAGATGGGGGGCCGAGATCGTGCCACGTCACTCGGACACACTGGCCGCGCAGCTAGTCCTTTCGTTGGACAGACCCTACAAACAGCCGCCAGCTGTTGCTTTCTTCTCATTCTTTTCTTCAAATTGTGGAGTTATAGAGAGAAAAAGAGAGATTTTGAGAGATTTTTTGATATAGTTGAGATGGATTTTCAATATCTTTTTGGCGCGGAGCAACCTTATGACCAGGGTGAAGGTGCGGGGCAACATTTTGAACAAGGTGGAGGTGCGGAGCCACCTCACCATCAGGGGAAAATGCAGCAGCGGGGGAGGATGCCCGCGAGGAATTATCGTCTTGATGAATGGAATTTCACTAGGGGTCAACACTTTGAGGTTTACGTGGGAACCAACAAGCATTGGTCTGGCGAGAGCTTGATGGAGACGAAGGAGGTAGAAATCTCCCTTTTTTATCGCTTTTGGGTATTTTATGTCTTTTATTTATACTTGCTGTATTATTTTAAGATTGCGTTAAATTAATTAATCATTGATAGATTATTTAATTTCTGAGATTGTTGATTACTTTGGGGACGGCAAATATATGCGCAAGTAGACAAATAAAGCATGCATGTACACTTTAAATATAGCATGTAATTGCTAATTGCCAGTTGGGTGATGTACCTTTGCTGTGTTTACCTGTAAAGGATGAAATCTCGTGGGTCCACAAAGGCTATGGCAGAGATATAGAGCATGCTACCGCCAGGTGGCGTGGTCAGAGAGAGAGGATCCGTGCTCTAGGCTTTCATCCATTTTTTGACACTGTGCAGCCTATCGGGGGGACCCAAAAGGTGATGGGTCTGGTGGATTCCATGAGAGAGTATTGATCGGATACCACCCACACGTTCCATTTTAGTTGGGGAGAGGTTACCATTACTCCGACCGACTTTGCCGCTATTACTGGGTTGCAGTTCACTGACATGAACTTGCCATATGAGCCAGTGGATCCCACTATATACAGCAGCGGGGCCATGGAGATGATGATAGTGATGATGAGGGGGAGGAGGTGGAGATCGAGGAGAGCTCAGACTAGATGTAGTCCTTATTAATTCCTGCATTTGTTAGAGAGAGACAGAGAAACAAACAAACAATTCTATGTACATTATTTTATTTGCTTTTGTATGTATTGATATTTTAATTAGTATTTTATTTACATGTCTTTATATCTAGTACAATGCATGGGCCTTAGGGGTAAAATGGAGATTATACACACTGTCGGGTAGTTCCACCCTCTTTATCAGACCTCTTTTGTGACTTGTGACCTTCAACACGTCTGAGATGGGTCCATTCCGGCGTTGGATAAGAACAGGCCAACAGTCTGTCAGCATTGGATGAGGCCGCCTGGCCAGTTATTTGGGACGACTGCGTGCGCGGCTAATCCCTGACCTGACATGTTTTTTGTCAGATTTTTCCTTGTATGATCAGGACTTGAACTCCAAAATATGTTTAATAGCAGACTGTGCAGACAGACAAGACAGACAGCAGTTTTCTCTTCTTTTGCTCTAGATTTCGATTTCTCTACGCTTTTCTGATGGAGAGACATCCCATGATTTCTGCAGAGAAGCAGCGCTACTTTGTGAAGAGCTGGAAGATCTGGGTTAGGAATCTTTCTAAGGCTACTCGCGCGTCCTTTGATAAGAGATTTGGCATCAAGTGCCTTTGGTCATTGGTTAGAGTTAAGTCTGACGAGAACCTGGTTCGTGCTGCTGCCAAGTTCTGGGACACTGAGAATCATGTCTTCAACTTCACTTATAAAGAAATCACCCCAATGTATGAAGACTTTGTGGCTCTTTGTGGTGCAAGAGTAATGGATAGGGTAGCCATGCCGCAGTATCAAGTTCCTCCAGAAATTCGAGTTTCCCAACTGCTGAGGATTTCTATCGAAGAAGCTAGAGTCTTGTTGTTGGACAAATATGTTGATCTCTGTGGGATTCCCATCAGGTTCATTAATAGTACGGTGGAATCTGACATGGCTTTGGATTGTCTAGGACTTTTTCTGTTTGCTTCGGTACTATTTCCACCTTATGTAGGAGTGGCTACGATGGGTTGTCTTGACATGGTGGACCAGGCTCAGGCCAATCGCAGTATTATCCCTTGTTTTCTTGGGGAGACTTTGTACGGAATTGGGGAGTTGGCCTCGGGATCTCGCAAGATGACCAGAGGGAGTGACCGATTACTAACCTTGTGGTTGCAGGAGAGGTTACGAGTGTTGGAGTATCCTGTTGGTCCAGTGTCACCTCATTGGTTGCAGGAGAGGTTACTAACCTTGTGGTTACCAGAGTAGGCGAATAAGGAGGCCATTTGCAGGGATGACTTGGCCTGCATGGGTGACATATCTGGCGCATATGGGAACAGCTCAGATCAAGTGGATAGTACCTCATTGGGGAATTATCAGAGCACGATGGGCTCAAGGTGGGCTTTGCATGATTCGAGTTCCTGCCTTTGATGAGACCACTTATTATTATGCAGTGCGGGTGTGCCGTCAGTACGAGATGCCTCAGATTATACCTTCTTCATGGGATGAGACTTACAGCAAGGTTAATGCTAGGATACTTCTTATGAACACTGGGGTTGCAGTGCTTTTGGAGCGGTGTTGGTCTTATGCTCTCATGCCCAGCATTTTCTGTAGACATACTTCTGTCTCAAGAATACTCGGACTGGTACCAGATGACTTTGGGGGATATGAGACAGACTCTCAAACGACTAAGGAGTAGGGTGGTAATCCCTTATGTCTCGAGTAGACGTTTGAGGAGGGAGGAGACTCTAGAACGCGAAGAGGAGGACCAGTTGGCTCGACGTGCACCACTTAATGAAGCAGCAAGGGGGAAAAGGAAGAGAGAAGGCCCTAGGGGGGTGACTCAGTTTACGAAGGCTTTCTTTGAGGATCCTACTAGACAGGCTAGATGCGGACGAAGAGACAAGAAGCTGAAGAAAGAAGAGGAGGATTGACTCCGTGTATCCAACCACAGCCATTGCAGACACATAGTTTAGGTTTTAGTTTATTTTATAATTTATTTAAATTTCATAGCAGGTTATGTAGTCGCAGGTTCTTTTGAGCTTAGACTCATCAAATAAATGTTAACATGTAGTGACTTATGGAAATAGAGATTTTGCTTTAGTTATAAACAGATTGTTTGCTTTATTGCATTTGCTCAAACCAGATTTGGATTTTTATTTATTTTTGAGACCGCACCTTTGAAGGCTGCCTACGTTCCCCTTTTACAAGTAGGGCTAAGGGCTCAGGTCACCGTAGTTCATTTTCTGATTGTAGAAAGGGAAGATAGAAGAGGGGAAGTAAAGAGAATAATAGATTTTTTTTTTCAATGGGGACGGCCGTTGTAGAAGACCGTTGATGGAGAGTACCGCTTTATGGAGAGTACCGCTTATGGGGGAGGACCGTTTGTGGAGCAGGGCTATGGTGGTCAGTTGTAGTAGTGTTGGAGATTGTAAACCTTGACTGGGAGGAGGCCATTGTCATCCGTATATCCCTAATCTTCAGTTTGTTTGGTTAAGCGCCCTGTCTCAATGAGTAGTCGGATCTTTTCTTTCAACTCTTGGCAGTCATCAGTACTATGACCTTCATTCTGGTGATAGGAACACCTTCTAATTGGTTCAGAAATCTGCAGTGTCAGAGTAGGACCAGATTCTTGTATCGGCTGTAGTTTACCGATTTTCTTCAGTGCTTTAAACAAGAGGCCCAAAGGTAGGTCCGAGCTTGTGCAATGTCGGAAAAGAATGGGGGCGCCATTATGTGACTCGAACCTCCCGTGTGTCGGTCGTAAGGACAGAGTATTCACTAAGTGGCTCTTTTTTTGGGTTAGAGCCAATTCGCATTTTTGATTCCAAACTTCTTCTGAGCAATTCTGTAATTCTTTAAGGATCGGGTCGCCTGCCATTGTGTGACGACTGATGCAGTGTAGTAGACCTATGAGTTTGGTCCTTTCATTCTCTTGGCGAGGGGATGACATCGTTATTAACTCTCTGACTTTCTCGAGGTCGGCCTTGAATTTCTATCCCAATCTGTATCCTAGAGCTTTTGTCTGAATACTACCAAATCTGCATTTTGACGGGTCAAGGAGAATTTTCTGACCTCTCCGAATGTTGAAGACTTTCCGCGGATCCTCAATGTGTCGGTCGTAGGGTCTCTTGGAGTGAATTACTAGGTCATCTATATAGACGTCCGTATCTGTTGGCGATTATGTTGGCATGTGGTAAGAGATACCAATGCCTTTCCATTCTAGGAATCGGTTGGCGTGACAATAAGTACATGTAGATACCCCGGGAAAAACCACTACTTGGCTAGAGCGGTGAATTATCCTAGGATGTCTAACTTGTTTTAATTTGTAGAGTCGCCACCTATGTTTAAGAGGAACATAAGAAAAACCTAATAATTAGCCTACGTTTTGATACGAAAAAAGATATTTTTGTTAAGAGGTTCGGGGGTTAGGTGACGGAGTGGGAAGTACTTAAACACTCACTCCGCCCCGCTTACGCGGGTCTTGCTACTATTGGTGTTCTAATGCTAAAGAGTCCTTCAAATAATACGAGAAATGTGCTAACAATTGTAATGGAAAGAAAAGGGAAATAAAAGATAAATTGTTTTATTATATTAATGCTAAAGATTACACGTCAAACTATTCTAACAATTATATTAATATGAAATGGGGAAATTAAAGTAGAGTTGGAATGTTGGAAAATAACCTTGACCAAACTTCAATAGTGAAGTGGCCTTTTAGGTCATATTCCTTTTTATGGGGATTGCATACATTGACTAGACATGAATAAAAGAAGAAGAATAAAGTACCTTTAGAAAAGAAGAACTTCTAACTTGAACTTGGAGATGGAGTTGTTGTAAAGAAATTGTTGTGTAGAAATTTGTGTAGATTTTTGTTGCTAAAACTCTTGTTGGAAGAATTTGTGTATAGTAAAAGTGTAGAGAAAGTTGAAGTCCCTTTCTAAGCTAGAAATTAGGGGTTTAAATAGGTAGAAAAGAGAGGAAAAGATGTCTTTTCAACCAATAAGAAAATAAATAAATAATAAATAATAAAGAGAAAATTATATAATAAATAAAAGAAATATTTTGTTTTAAAGAAATGGCTAGAATAATGGGATTACATGTTACAAAACAAGGGGGGATGAACTTGGAGGTAAAAAGGAGTGTTTGTGATCAAGAAAAAGGAGGGAAATAAGGTGCAATCCGTTACTGCCATAATGGGAGGCGCGCGAGTCCGGCTTTAGGGGCGAGACGCGCGCGCAGCCCACAAGCAATAACCGAGGCGCCCGCGGGTGGAAAAGACAGAATGACAGAAATGACTCTAAAGTTAATTCTGTTATGCAGTTTAGTCCAAAACTAACGGAATCAGTTAGGAACTTAGCCGAAGTAACAGAAATAAACAAAAATAAGTTAAATAAATATACTATGTATGCAATCGGGGTGAGAGGTCCAAGGTGGGTTGTCTACAGAGCCCCTCCGCGACATGGGTTGCAAAGCAAAACGTGTCGACGAAAGTAAACAACCGCCGAGGACATCGACAAAAGAAAATAAAGACTCGATAAAAAGCAGGATTTATTGAAATTGGAAGCGATAGGAATGCGCTCCCTGTGTGAGTGACTTTTGCTGATAGAAGGGGTGCGGTGGCATGAAATCAGCCCACCGTGACCAATATTTAAAGTCCGCATAGGGGACTGGAGGGACTCGAGAGTCTGCCTATTGGTTTAGAGGGACTCGAGAGTCTGCCTGCTGATTTTGAGGGACTCGAATGTCTGCCTGCTGATTTAGATGGACTCAAATGTCTGCCTGCTGATTTGGAGGGACTCGAAAGTTGGCCTGCTGATTTGGAGGGACTCAAAAGTCTTCTTGCTGATTTAGAGGGACTCAAAAGTCTGCCTGCTAGTGTAGAGGGACTCGAAAGTCTGCCTACTCATGTAGAGGGACTCGAAAGTCTGCCTGCTCATGTAGAGGGACTCAAAAGTCTGCCTGCTGATTTAGAGGGACTCGAAAGTCTGCCTACTGATGTAGAGGGACTCGAAAGTTTCCCTGCTGATTTAGAGGGACTCGAAAGTCTGCCTACTGATGTACAGGGACTCGAAAGTCTGCCTGTTGATGTAGAAGGACTCAAAAGTCTGCCTGCTGATGTAGAGGGACTCGAAATTCTTCCTGCTAATTTGGAGGGACTCGAAAATCTGCCTGCTGATTTGGAGGGACTCGAAAGTTTGCCTGCTGATTTAGAGGGACTCGAAAGTCTGATTTGGAGGGACTCGAAATTCTTCCTACTGATTTGGAGGGACTCGAAAGTCTGCCTGCTGATTTGGAGGGACTCGAAGGTCTGCCTGCTGATTTGGAGGGACTCGAAAGTTTGCCTGTACCTGTTATGCGTATTCTTTACAAATGCATGTGCTTGTGTGAGATGAGAGAAAATTGTGTTTGTAGTGTGAAATGTGATTTGAAAAGCAGAGATTGCTTGAGAGAGAGAGATTTTGTAAAGATGGAAAAATTGCTTTTGTGTGTGATGTGATTTGAAAGGAGCTTTGATGAATGATGTTTATACCTTCACTTACCATTGCCTGCTGATTTGGAGGGACTCAAAGGTCTGCCTGCTGATTTGGAGGGACTCAAAAGTCTGCCTGTACCTGTTATGTGTATGCTTTGCAAATGCATGTGCTCGTGTGAGATGAGAGAAAATTGTGTTTGTAGTGTGAAATGTGATTTGAAAAGCAGTGATTGCTTGAGAGAGAGAGATTTTGCAAAGATGGAGAAATTGCTTTTGTTTGTGATGTGATTTGAAAGGAGCTTTGATGAATGATGTTCATTCCTTCACTTACCATGGCCGCTTGATTTGGGATGGATTTCTGATGCCCATGGCTTTGATGAAGGATGCCAACACTTTTGATGAAGATGAGTCGCTTGTACTTTGATGGAGTGTCGGTGAGATGACATTCTGGATGACGGGTTGGTCGTGCCAAAAGGCTGTCTACGTATCCCTTAAAGAGAATCAGACCAGCATAGTTTAAGGATGATGGAGAACGCTGGGGAAGAAGCTTAGGAGCAAAGAAAAATGAAACACATACTTTTACGCAAGTAAGGAGACAAAGAAAGTTTATTTGCAAGAAAAAGAAAAATATTTTTTTTAGTTTGTGGGTGAACCATTTTAACCATTGTGTGTTTGTAAAGCCAGCCCAAGATCAAGTCATGTTCGATTGAAGTCCGGATTGCCTCGCTTGAATTCTGTCGTAGCTGTTGTGCCTAATGAAGATTGATGTCTAGCCCCAAGAGATTTGTCGATTATGGGGCTTCAAAAGGCTTTTGATGTCGAGATACCAAGGGGTTGCTGATTGTAATTCCCCTAGAACGCCTTTGATGACAAACTTTGAGTGGCTTGCATAGCCCCAAGATAAATCAGCTCTTGGCCCATTCAAATAAATCGCCTTTTGTTGTTGGCGTGAGCAAGCCCCAAGAGAAGATTATTGACACCGAGCTTCGAGACACTGCTAAGCCCCAAATGTCATGTACTTTGTTGTTTCCGAGCATCAAGACGGTGGAATGTGAAGACCTTTCGATGTAAAGCCCCAAATTATCTTGGGGTCGGCTCGGTATTGAGAGCGGATGTACCGTCGGGTGGAGATCTTCTTCTTACTCTTACTGGGGAGATGAATGACCTCGTTGTGGTCGGTACCCAAATGTAGTAATGTGTTGTCGTGTTGTCGAGGTCGTAGATGATAAGGTCTTGGTGTGATAAGGTCCCCAAATGAGTATGCTTGCTTGAGTCTTCTTGATTTGAACTAAAGACGGATCTTCGGACGCAATTAGTGCTTGAAGCTCAAAAGCCGCACTTTTGCTTTTGAACTTGGAGAAGGGGGTGATGAATTGCAGAAACATTGGGATTGGCCGAGGCATTTCCCGCTATAACCTTGTTTTGATAGAGTTTAGCATATTGAATCTTTTTCCTTTTCTCTAAGACTTCCTTCATAATCTCATTGTAAGTTCTAACAAGAATCATCAAATTCATTCATAACATTGGAGCCCTCCTTTCAAACCAGAAGACCTTTGACGTGAATTGCTGAGATACCCTTTGAAGCTTGCTTGGTTCCATGAGGACTATTCCATACGTTGAATTGCTCGGGTATCTTTCCCCAAAAATATTGTCAATTGTGAAGCCCCAATATTGCCCTTTGCTCGGATTACTGTAATGCCGTAGCCCAAAAGATTGTAGATTGCGAAGCCCCTTGAGACCTCGAGGATGCTTCCAATGTTGCATATGGCTTTGCTTTGGCCATTGTTGGGAGGTGACGTGAATTGCTTCTTGCTGAGGGAGACTTTCAAACTTGATTGTAGCCCCTAGAGTGCCACCATTGATTATAAGTGGAGCAAGAAAGGCTTATCCTTGATCGGGGAACAGGCACAAATGACAAGAAGGCTTTTTGACATTCCTCTTAAGAGACTTTGAGGGTAGTCTCACACATCTTTCTTGAGCGTAGCCCCTAGGGCTCACTAACTGTTAAATGAAGTAAAAGAAGCTCTCGTTCTTGAGTCACATAGCCCCTAAGGCGTCATCATTTTTCGAGCAAACCAAGAGACTCGTCCTCGTGTGGGGGAACAAACATAAGAGGACATGGCAAGAGCTACTCCATTTCTCGGGAAGCCTTACGACATACTGTAGGGGCATATGCTTGGAGAAGCTTGAAAACTAAGTCACACGTTGTTGCCATTTTATGCCCAAACCAATTGACTCACTGGGGACTATTTGTGCAACCTCGTACCCCATATCAATCATGAGCTCATTCTCGGACGGGCCCTTCTTTCACATGAGCCCAAAAATGCACATTGCAAGAACAATCTCTCTTATGCCAATAGCCCAAGACAACCTTTGATTGTGCCATATCTTGTCGAGCCCTTTGCAATTATGAAGTTGACTCGGTGGGGAATTGACTTGCTGAGGAGATTAAATGTAGAACTTGTGCAGTTGTCTTCTTTAGAGGTCGGGGATCTCCATTTCTCTTTCCCTTCTCTCTCTCACTCTCTCATTTTTTTTATGACGCACCCTATTTTTTGCCTTGACCGCCCTTTCGGGTTTTCATTCTAGCGGGCATCTTTTTTGCGTCTTCATTTTGACTCGATTAATGAGAAAGTGTGCATTGACTCTAGCCGAGGATGAGAGACATGTGATTTTGCAGTGGAGACCTTTTGTCACTAATGATGAGTGACATTGACTCGACTAGGGAAGTAATGTAATAACCCGAACTTCCCATATTCTTTTAATTTTGAAACTCTCAATCTTTTGTGTTGGGCCGAACCATGAATAGAAAGTTGGGTTTAGTTATTGGGTCATAAGTAGAAAGCCCAATACATTGACTAAGTAAATTAGGAGTCCTTTTGAATTAAGGATTTGAGAAACCCTATTAAAATAAATACCTTTCCTAAATCCCTAGCATTATTCCCTACAGTAAAGAAAAAAAAAAGAAACGGGAAAAAGGGGAAGGGGCGCCGCAAAGGAGAGCACGGAAAAGGAAGAGGGCGGCGCTGGGAGTAACGCAGAGAGAGAGAGATCGGGAGGAAGAAGAAAGAAAGAAAAGAGAATCGTTCCTTAAGGTAAGCCTAAATCCATATCTTTCTCCCATTGTTGTTAACACTAATATTGGAAATCAATAATAGTTGAACCCTAAAAGTATGAATTAGGGTTTAGTAGTGTGAAATTTTGGAGGAAGAAGATGATGTTTTGGGTGTGTGTGTGTGTGGGTGTATTTTGTGTTCCCTGTGTGTGTGTGTGTGTGTGAGTTACAGGTACTGTGTGTGTGGGTTAGTGTGCGTGTGTGTGTGTGTGTGTGTGTGTGTGTGCTGATGGTGGGTGTGTGTGTGTCTGAATGTGTTCAGAGTGGTGGGTGTACCAGAGTGTGTGTGTATCAGAGTGGTGGGTGTGTCTGTCAGTAGGTGTACTCAGTAAGTGTTTGCAGAAAGTGTGAAATCAGTGTGTGTAATTTGTGTAGTGAAATTGAGAGTTGGGGATTGACTAATAAAAACCCTAGGGGTGTTGTAGTCATTCTTAAAGTTATTGGTTAACTAGGAAAGAGGTTATAGATGACTAGACCATGGGGTTAATCGAGTAAAAAGAAGTAAATTGGGACGGAAGTAAAATAGTATTTTTCTCATGTCTAAGGCTAGACTATTTCATGTTGTAGATTGTCCAAGCGGAGTAAAGCAAGCTAGTAGAACACGAAGCTAAGGTAAGGGATTACGCTCTTAGTTGTGTATTGATTCTTAATCCTTGTTAGGATTCCCAATCTTTGTTTTTATAAAGTAAACTATCTGTGTGGCTAGATAGTCTTTTAATAACTATTCCGTTCTGCGAATTGTTCCGTCTTTTGTTATCCACTCTATTGATATTGTTATTGTTCAATAGGGGTATCATGTGTATGAATGATTTTGTAACCTTGGTGTCCAAGTGAGATGAGTATCTTTTAAAAATTGATCAAGTAAAGTTTGTAAAGTTAAGCTTTGTTTTGTAAAAGCTCTTTAAAGTGAAGTTTTGTAATAAGTAAAGTGATTACAGTTATCCATAATCCCGAAACGGATAAGTGGACCCCTACAGTTATCCATAATCCCGAAACGGATAAGTGGACCCTTACAGTTATCCATAGTTCTAAGTTGAACATGTGGACCCCTTTGCGTTGCTTGATGAAGTAACGTAGGTTATCATGATAGACCGATTTTGGGTGCGGTCAGTAGAAACCCGAGCCCTAGGTACAGCGCGTGCTTAATCCCTAAATGAAGTAAAGTAAAGAGAAGTAAAGTTTTGTGAAAATGTTATATTTTGGAAACTGTCTCTGAAGCCACGTGTTTTCAAGAAATGAGTTGATTTCATCAAGTTAAATGTTTTCAAACTGAGAGTTGTTTGATCATTGAGTTATCCTTTCGTTGTGAATTCTTGTTATCGTTCCTTTCGGTTATCTCCTCTTAGTACCCGAGGAGATTCCGTATGAACTTGCTGGGCATTGTTCGCTCATTCCTTTCATTTTATTTCTCTCCAGGTTATAAGTAAGCAGTTCAAGACTTACAAGGTTCGGCTGCGTAGAAGTTGCCTTTTTAATAAAGTTAGCTAGTGGTTATGTTTCTGTTACGGTTAAGTTTTAGACTTTATTTTTCTGTTAGTTATCGTTTGAGCTAGTGACCTGTACTAGCCGTTAGAGTTTGAATGTTGGTTAATGTTTGAATTGTGGTTAATTGTAACCGTTGGGCATTCTGATTTTGGGAATTTATCAAGTTAAGTTATTATTTAATAGTTGTGGAAAAGTTGGGGTGTTACAGTTGGTATCAGAGCCCCGGTTTAAGATTACTTGGGAGACTCAGAATTAGAAGTTAAGACTATTGGGAGAAGTAGTACTTAACTATTGTGGGCTTTAGAACTCTGATAAGAACAAAGTACTTTTGGGAAGCACTAATGAAGGGAAGCTGCTATTTAGGGAAACTTTCCATTTTAGGAAACTTTCTAAGTTAGGAAACTTTCCTTTTATAGAAATTTGCTATTTTAGGAAAGAACCTAAAGGGAGGTTCTAAATGAAGATGAGTATGTACTTGAGTGTGGCTTGAGTGATTGATATTTTCCTTTAAGAATGAATTACACTATGGGATGTTTGTGATTTTAATACTTGTGTGTTTACATTGTAGATCATGGACGGACTGAAGACTAAAACACCCAAGGAGAGAGCAATCGTAAGGGGTGCATGGACGATTAGGCAGCTTAAGGGACAATTGATGAAGAAAAAGAAGGAAGCGGACTATACCTTTAACAAATGGATGCAAACTAGAGATTTATGGTATAAGGCTCGAGAAGAAGTAGAGAAGCTGAAAGAAGCAATGAACAAAAAGGACGAGGAAATAGCCAATATAAGGGAGGAATTTTATAGAAATTTCTACAAAGAGCCAGTGGCAGAAAATGTGGTGACTGAAGAAGAAGCCACCGAAATTGATATTATTGTAGAGGGCAGTGAAGCTGCCCCGATTACTGCCCCGATTATAATTGAAGATGAAGTACTGGAGGAAGAACCGGTCCTAGGCCAAGAGGAAGGCCAAGAGGTTCAAGGAAAGCTTATGTGCCAACTGGAAGGCCTAGGGGTAGACCTAGGAAAAATGTAACCCCATAATTATGAGGGGAGTAGCCATTTGTTAGTATTCTTTTTAGAAGTTAGCATTCTTTCATTAAAAAGTTTAGTATTCCTTTTTAGTTCTATTAGTAAAGAACTTAGTGATTATTCTAGTTTAGTTCAGTTAAATAAATAAAAGTTATTTTTAAGTTAAGTTATTTCTTGTCATGTGATTCTTTAAGTTAAACTATGTTTGAATAAACTTAGTGAATGCGTTAAATTATAGTAATCAGTTCTGTGGGGACGGCCTATAAAAGTATGAAATTCGTTTGAGTACAGCGACTAATACAGTTAAAGACCTAAAGTAAGGTCGATGCAGTGAAAGGTCGAAAGTAAGTAAGACCGATATATACACATAAATATGTACGTGAAGTTAGTATGAGACCAAGTTAAGTATAGACTCTCGATGAAACAGTAAATTGTGAGGTCAAGTAACCGACCTAGTTAAATCATTTGTCATTAATATGTAAAAACCCGTTTTCGTGGTGGGTCATCAATCAGTTATAATTCAATCTTTCTTAACTTCAGATGTCTGGAAGAGGAAGAGGAAACCGTGGCAACGCTCGCAACGCGGGAAACCAAGGTAATGTTGATCCGAACATGGCGAACCTTCTGCAAACGCTGAACCAGACCGTGGCTGGAATCGGACAGGTGGTGAACCAACTAGCACAACCTCAAAACCAACCTCAGCAGGTACCAATGAGAGACCCGCTGGAAATGTTTCAAAGGAGGAAGCCGGACACTTTCTCCGGTACCTCAAAGGAGAAGCCGGAGGACTGGGTTAAGGATATGGAGCACATTTTTGAGACTTTGGAATGTACCACAGAGCAGAAGGTAGTTTTTGCAACATTTATGCTTAGGAGTGCGGCTCGCACTTGGTGGGATGCAGAAAAGAGAGCAGCTTTGGCTAGGGGTGAAGGAAATTTCACCTGGGAAAGGTTTAAAGTAGTATTCAATGAGAAATACTACCCAGCTAGTGTTCGTCACGCCAGAGTGGCAGAGTTTCTGACTTTAACTCAAGGTGACAAGACGGTGGACGAGTATAGTGAAAGGTTCACAGATCTGCTGGAATTTGCACCGACCTTTTTCGACAGCGAGGAACAAAAGGCCAGGAAGTTCGAAGCCGGGCTGAGTGATCGGATTCGATACAGAATCACGCCTCTGCAGTTAGCGACATATGGGTTAGTGCTAGACAGAGCCAGAATTGTACAAAGGGAGTCGGATGAGTACCGCAGCAAGAGGGATAAAAAGAAGAAGTCTGGAGACAAGTCTACTAATAAAGATTCAGCTGGGAACAAGGGACAATTCAACGACCGAGACCGTGATAATCATTGAAAGAGGAAAGCTGAGGGAAGCTATGATCGTACAGCAAACAAGTACCCGAACAGGAACTTTGGAAACCGAACCGCGTACGATAAGGGAAAGGCTAAAGAGCATGGGACCGCCGAAGTATGCCCTGCGTGTGATGGCAATCATAAGGCTGATGCGTGCAAGTACAAGGACAGGAAATGCTATAACTATGAGAAGATTGGGCACCCGCAGTGGAAGTGCCCAGAGCCGAAGAAGAATGCACAAACTCATGGGGTGAAGGCAGAAGACAAAAGTAAGACTGGTGGTCAGGGGCGTGTGGTTCACCATGACTGCTAGAGATGCTAGAGCCACAAATGACTTGGTGGCAGGTACACTTCAGTTATATTCTCGCAACGTATACGCTTTGATTGATTCTGGTGCCACTCATTCTGTGATTAGTTCTAAGTTGGCAAAACAGTTAAAATTGTCACCTAAGGCGTTAGAAGTACCCTTGGTAATTGATACCCCGACTAAGGAGTCGATCCCAGTTCTTCAGTGTTTCAAAGTTGTCCTCTAAGGATAGGCGATAGAGAACTCGAGGTTGATCTTATATGTCTGGATCTCAGTGACTTTGACATCATCCTAGGTATGGACTGGTTGACTGCGTATCATGCCAAAGTAGACTGCTTTAGAAAAGAAGTGAATTTTGAATTACCCTCTGGAGAAGGATTTTGTTTTCAAGGGTCGAAACCAAGAGTCCGAACGGGCCTGATTTCCGTAATGAAGGCTCGTAAACTGTTAAGGAAAGGTTGTGAGGGATTTCTTGCGTATGTTGGTGAGTCAAACAAGAAAGAAGTGACCATCGAATCCCTCTCCATAGTAAAATATTTCAAGGATGTTTTTCCCGAGGATTTGCCAGGAATACCGCCGGAGCGAGAAGTGGAGTTTTCGATAGATCTAGCACCTGAGACTGCACCGATTTCAAGAGCACCATATAGGATGGCTCCGGCGGAACTTAAAGAGTTAAAGGAGCAGTTACAAGAACTTTTGGACAAGGGCCTGATTATACCGAGTGCATCACTGTGGGGTGCGCCGGTATTATTTGTAAAGAAGAAGGATGGGTCGATGAGACTATGCATTGACTATCGGGAGTTAAACCGTGTGACAATTAAGAATAAGTATCCTTTGCCAAGGATCGATGATTTGTTTGACCAGCTCCAAGGTGCATGCTATTTCTCTAAGATTGATCTGCGTTCTGGTTACCATCAATTAAGAGTTAAAAAGGGATATGTGGCAAAGACGGCTTTTAGGACAAGGTATGGACACTACGAGTTCTTAGTAATGCCGTTTGGGCTGACAAATGCGCCTGCTGTGTTCAGGAGCTTATGAATAGAGTATTTCAAGAATATTTGGACAAGTGTGTAATAGTATTCATCGATGACATCTTGGTGTATTCGAAGTCAAAAGAGGAGCATGAAGAGCATTTGAAATTAGTATTACAGATTTTGAGGGAGCAAAGGTTGTATGCCAAGTTTAAAAAGTGTGAATTCTGGCTTGAAGAAGTAACGTTCTTGGGTCATGTGGTATCTAAGAATGGGATAGCAGTTGACCCTGCAAAGGTTGAGGCTATAGTTAATTGGGAGAGACCAACTTCTGTTAGTGAGATAAGGAGCTTTTTGGGTTTAGCAGGGTACTACCGTAGGTTCGTGGAAGGGTTTTCGAAGTTATCTCTACCATTGACCAGGTTAACCATAAAAGGGACAAGATTTGTGTGGTCAGACGATTGTGAGAAGAGTTTTCAAGAATTGAAAGGGCGATTGGTGTCTGCGCCTGTTCTTACGTTACCAACAAGCAGTGATGGCTTGTGATCTATAGTGATGCTTCATTGAAAGGTTGGGTGTTGTGTTGCTGCAAAATGATAAAGTGGTGGCTTATGCGTCTAGGCAACTCAAGAACCACGAGAAAAACTATCCTACCCACGATTTGGAGTTAGCGGCCGTGGTGTTTGCATTGAAAATTTGGAGACACTATTTGTATGGGTACCTTGTGAAATTTACACCGACCATAAAAGTCTTAAGTACATTTTCACTCAGAAAGAGCTGAATATGAGGCAAAGGAGATGGCTAGAGTTACTTAAAGATTATGATTGCAAAATCTTGTATCATCCTGGGAAGGCCAATAAGGTGGCAGATGCGTTAAGCAGAAAGAACCATGGAACATTCGCGACTATGATTTCTAAGGGGGTAAGTGAATTGAGAGATAGTGAAATAGTAAAGCTAGAGGTTAAAGTTAAAAGGCTATTTGGCTCAGTGAGTGTCAAACCAACACTGTTAGTGAGAATCAAGGAAGCTCAGAATGTGGATGACGAGTTGGAAGCGATTCACAAGGTTATCAGTAAGAAGGGAATGGTAGACTCCGTGTTAGCGACGACGGGATCATGAGTATCGATCAAGGATTTGGGTGCCTAATAATGATAGTATCAAGAGGGAAATTCTTGAAGAAGCTCACTATTCAAGGTTTCGGTTCACCCTGGGAGTACTAAGATGTATAAGGATCTAAAGAATCCTTTTGGTGGAACAATATGAAGAGTGAGGTGGCGGAATTCGTTTCTAAGTGTTTGGTGTGTCAGCAAGTGAAAAGTGAACACCAGAAACCCGCGGGACTACTACAATCGTTACCTATTCCAGAGTGGAAGTGGGAACACATCACTATGGATCTGGTGATTGGACTTCCCAAGACGTTGAAGGTCATAACGCAATTTGGGTCATAGTGGATAGGCTCACTAAATCGGCTCACTTTCTAGCAATCAAGGTGACTGATTCGTTGGAGAAGTTAGCTAAGTTGTACGTGGATGAGAGTAAGGTTACATGGGATACCGGTCTCTATAGTGTCAGACCGAGATGCGAGGTTCACATCAAATTTCTGGAAGAGTTTACAGAAAGCGTTAGGGACGGAGTTAACTATGAGTACAGCATTTCACCCTCAGACAGACGGACAGTCAGAAAGAACGATTCAAACTCTCGAAGACCTATTGAGAGCAACGTCGTTAGATTGGCAAGGAGCGTGGGATGATCATCTACCACTAGTGGAATTTGCCTACAACAACAGTTACCACTCTAGTATTGGAATGGCGCCGTATGAAGCTCTTTATGGGCGGAAATGTAGATCGCCTGCGTGTGGGATGAAGTAGGCGAGAGAAAGTTAACTGGACCCGAGATTGTTCAAGTAACGGCGGATAAAGTTCAACAGATTCGCAAGTGGTTGTTAACTGCGCAGAGTAGCAGAAATCGATGCTGCAGATATCGAAGGCGCGATCTGGAGTTCCAAATAGGAGTCATGTATTCTTGAGGATCTCACCGACCAAAGGGGTCATGCGGTTTTGGATTCGTGGAAGTTAAGTCCTAGTACGTGGGCCGTTCGAGATTCTAGAACGAATAGGGGCGGTAGCCTATAAGTTGGCTCTACCTCCTGTGCTGTCTGGTGTGCACAATGTGTTTCACGTGTCGATGTTGAGGAAATACGTAGCTGACCCGAGCCACGTCATAGAGCACAACAGTTACGTTTTCGTGAAGACTTGAGTTATGATGAGAAGCGGTAAAGATTGTAGACCGTAAAGATCAAGTTTTGCGGAAGCGAGTGATTCCGTACGTAAAAGTGCAGTGGAGCAATCACACGGAAAGGGAAGCCACGTGGGAGCTCGAAAGTGAAATGCGTGATATGTATCCCGCTTTGTTCGAAGATTAAGGTACGTCTAGTTTGGAGGACCAAACTCTTTTAAGGGGTAAGAATGTAATAACCCGAACTTCCCATATTATTTTAATTTTGAAACTCTCAATCTTTTATGTTGGGCCGAACCATGAATAGAAAGTTGGGTTTAGTTATTGGGTCATAAGTAGAAAGCCCAATACATTGACTAAGTAAATTAGGAGTCCTTTTGAATTAAGGATTTGAGAAACCCTATTAAAATAAATACCTTTCCTAAATCCCTAGCATTATTCCTACAGTAAAGAAAAAAAAAAAAAAAAACGGGAAAAAGGGGAAGGGCCCGCAAAGGAGAGCACGGAAAAGGAAGAGGGCGGCGCTGGGAGTAACGCAGAGAGAGAGAGATCGGGAGGAAGAAGAAAGAAAGAAAAGAGAATCGTTCCTTAAGGTAAGCCTAAATCCATATCTTTCTCCCCATTGTTGTTACACTAATATGGAAATCAATAATAGTTGAACCCTAAAAGTATGAATTAGGGTTTAGTAGTGTGAAATTTTGGAGGAAGAAATATGTTTTTGGGTGTGTGTGTTGTGTGTTGTATTTTGTGTTCCCTGTGTGTTGTGTGTGGATTTAACAGGTACTGTGTGTGGGTTTGTGTGCGTGTGTGTGTGTGCTGATGGTGGGTGTGTGTGTGTGTGCTGATGGTTGGGTGTGTGTGTGTCTGAATGTGTGGGTTTGTTCAGAGTGTGGGTGTATCAGAGTGTTGGTGTGTATCACAGTGGTGGGTGTGTCTTTCGTTAGTGTACGCAGTAAGTGTGTGCAGAAAGTGTGAAATCAGTGTGTGTAATTTGTGTAGTGAAATTAGAGTTGGGGATTGACTAATAAAAAACCCTAGGGGTGTTTTGAGTCATTCTAAAGTTATTGGTTACTAGGAAAGAGGTTATAGATGACTAGACCATGGGTTTAATCGAGTAAAAAGAAGTAATTGGACGGAAGTAAAATAGTATTTTTCTCATGTCTAAGGCTAGACTATTTCATGTTGTAGATTGTCCAAGCGGAGTAGCAAGCTAGTAGAACACGAAGCTAAGGTAAGGGATTACGCTCTTAGTTGTGTATTGATTCTTAATCCTTTGTTAGGATTCCCAATCTTTGTTTTTATAAAGTAAACTATCTGTGTGGCTAGATAGTCTTTTAATAACTATTC